>JAODUO010001807.1:0-165523 GCA_025642075.2 Ridgeia piscesae
GCACGGCGACACGACGATACATTGTTGCAAGAATGGTATTATTGCATCAGCGCACCAGTTTATTGTAACATTGTACCGAGTTGGATGACAAAAAACAGTGAAGTCACCGAGTACATCAGTTGACGGATGTAATATTAAATCACGTGAGCGTGCCGAAATTAATTGTTGTATAAAACAACGCCGACCGCGTTGTAAGCGATATATTTTTAATACGATTTAAATCATACCTTCCAGAATTGAAACCAATCACTGGTAATTCTTTAAGAAATCAATCCTTTAAGAGAAGCAATCAATTTATAAATATCTTCATGTGCCGAAATTAATTGTTGTAAAAAAGAACGCCGACCGCCTAAAAAGCACGGAATTCTTAGTAACCTTCCCCTAAAAAGCACGGACTTCTGAGACCCCAAAAAGCACGGACTTCTGAGTAACACCCTTGCTTCGCGTCGCACTCACCAGGATCGCCTCATTGACTATTTTTTAGAAGTGGTTTAAACATAAGAGACACATATTTTGGGGGTATTCACTGACGACGTATTCGTCAGATGGCCCCACTTGTTCGTATACCAGGAGCGTTGACCGCCAGGGAGCGCTACTTGAACACTAACCCTTTTAACGTAATTTAAAAAAATACATTTAACAATATTAAATAATAAGACACACGTATTTATGGGTATTAGTTGAGGAAGTATTCGTCAGATGGCTCCACTTGTTCGTTGACCTAGTTTGGGGTTCACCATGTATACACCAGGGGGCGCTACTCTGTCCCCTAACACCATTGACCTAATGTTTAAATATTTAAAAAAATTAAGACGCACGATACTATTAGTTCACAACCTTCCGATAGGTGGCGCCATCAGTTACCACGGTATCCGCCAGGTGGCGCCACTCCTCCCTCCCCTCCCTCCTCCCCTCCTCCATCCCTTGATTTACCCACTCTGTACTACTTGCAACAGATGCTGCATAGATAATAACTGATCTTCTGCAGCAGTACGCAGATCCGAAATCACATGAGACAACTCCCTATACACGACATAAAACACATACCCCAGTCTGCAAAGCTCATTGGTCCTATGTAGCACTAATGAATCTAGCATTGGCCAAATGATGCCGATTGTTGAATCCGAATAGGTTTAACCGGTTAATACGATATCAGACATCCACAGCTTATTCATCAAGTCACCAACAACATATTCCGTGCTTGACCCCTTACCTGCATGGCTGTTAAAAGACGTTAGTGAATATCTAGGACCATTCCTAACTAACACAATTCATCAACTCTTCCATATCATCTGGTGTTGTTCCATGCTGCCCGAAACACGTCATTGTCACTCCTGTTGTCTAAGAAAACCAACATCGACCAGTGGCCAAGTGCATGACACACACCTAAGTCCAAATCACACCCCCAAGTTAGGGTAAATAATAAATAGGTGACACCTAGCCAGTAGGAGCGGGTGCATGACACACACCCAGCTGGGTTACGTCACAAGTTAGGCGGAACTTTTTGGGGCAATTTGAAGCAGCCCCAGTTGCAGCTGGACGACTCATAGCGTGTTGTATCAATGGCAGCAGTGTTTTACTGCTTGTATAAATTCTATGACTGTCCTCATAATCATGGATGGACATAAGGGTGTTTACTTACATGTCAGTCTGTCAATGTTGAATTCTAATTACTAAATATTGACAAATAAATTGCTGTTATTATCAAATGATATTTTACTTTGCATTTATTACCACTGTATATGTGATTGTACACAGTTCATAGTGACAGTATGTATATCTTCATAAATATGGACATTATGGCCTTTTACAAAGATGTGTAGGTCTATCAAAGTAGCGTGCTTATTATAACATATTGACTAATTAATTAAATTATTATTAAATTATTTATTTATTTATAGTTGTAATTTTCTATTAATGTAGTTATGCACATAGCATAATAATATGTGTAATTATCTTCATAATCATGAACATTATGGACTTATGTTTTTGTGATGGTTGGTATAAAAATATTTATTTATTTATTAATATTACATAAATATTAAATTATATCTCTTACTACAATTTGTTTTTTTACAAATTGTGTGTTTTATATCAACATAATAAATATTCATGGATATTGTGGCATTTTACAAAAACCTTTTCTGTCTGTCGAGATTACCCGCTAATTATCACCTATTAACTAATTTATTTATTCATTACTACATGACTAGTTAATATATATTTATTCTCATAATAAATGTGATTATGCAACCTGCATAATATGTATAAATATCTTCATATTTATTAACTCTGCTGGTCTTAATTAGAATTTGTTGGTCTGTTAACTTGGTGCACTATTTAGACAATAGTAACAAATTAATTAGTATGAAGAAAACAAATATTGCAAATTTATTACTCCATTCAATGCATTTCAAAACAGTGCAAACAGTAGTTTAATAGTTATATAAATAACACAGTTATGCAATTTTACATTCACTTTTATTCATATATTTATCAACAGAAAACAAAAAAATTACCTCATTGCCAGTTTTTCTTTAGGTCCTCCACACTCCGCAACGTCGTCGATAGAGCGTTGACCTCTGCCGTCACAGCATTCCATCCGTTTTTCTGTCCCTGTTCGACAAGGTTGATTTCATTCGGCCATGTAACAGTTCTTATATTTGGCCGTATGCCTGCATTAAAGCCATACTCTCAGCATAGGAAAGGTTGTCCTTATAATGTCGCCGTTGTCTCACTACTTCCACCATGAGGACTGTCCTAGGTGAACTGAATTCTGGGAAGATTTGTTCTCAAAATGCGGCAATCCGCTTATCGGTTACTCGTGCCGGTATCCCTTAGTTGGGCGGCATCTGGGTGGCTGTTGTGCACCGCACCCTGTGCGGTCGCCAAGCTAGGTGACACCTACCGAGATAGGGGTAATTTTACCGCCTAACTTGGGTGCGTATCATGCAACCGGCCATAGAACACCAGTGGCCAGGTGCATGACACACACCCAAGTCCAAATCACACCCAAGTTAGGGTAAATAACACCTAGGTGACACCTAACCAGTAGGAGCGGTTGCATGACACACACCCAGCTGGGTTATGTCACAAGTTAGGCGGAACTTTCTGGGGCGACTCGTAGCAGCCCCAACTGCAGCTGGGTGACTCACAGTGGTTTACTGCTTGTATACATTCTACGACTTTCCTCATAATCATCGACATAAGGGTGTTTACATATACGTCAGTCTGTCAATGTTGAATTATAATTACTAAATATTGACAAATTAAATTGCTATTATTATTAAATGATTTTTTACTTTGCATTTATTAACACTGTATATGTCATTGTACAGAGTTCATAGTGACAGTATGTATATCTTCATAAATATGGACATTAAGGCCTTTTACTAAGATGTGTAGGTTTATCAAAGTAGCTTATTATAAAATATTGACTAATTAATTAAATAAATTATTATTAAATTATTTATTAATTTATATTTGTAACTTTCTATTAATGTAATTATGCACATTGCATAATAATATGTGTAATTATCTTCATAATCATGGACGTTATGGACTTTTGTGTTTGTGTTGGTCTGTATACGAATATTGGTTTATTTATTAATATTACATAACTATTAAATTATACCTCTTACCACAATTACAGTTTTTTTTACAAATTGTATGTTAATATAAACATATATTCATGGACATTATGGCATTTTACAAAAAAACTTTTCTGTCTGTCGAGATTACCCGCTAATTATCACATATTAACTAATTTATTTATTTATTATTACATGACTATTTAATACATATTTATTCTCATAATAAATGTGGTTATGCACTCTGCATAATATGTATAAATATATTCATATTGATGAACTCTGCTAGTTTTAATTAGGATGTGTTGGTATGTTAATTTGGTGCACTAGTTAGATAACATTAACTAATTAACTGAATTAATTAGAATGAAAAAAAATATTAGAAGTTTATTACTACATTCAACGCATTTCAAAACACTGCACACAGTATTATATAAATAACAACGTTATCCCATTTTAAATTCACTTTTATTCAAACATTTATCAACCGAAAACACAAAAATTAACTCATTGCCAGTTTTTCTTTAGGTCGTCCACACTCCGCAAAGTCGTCGATAGAGCGTTGGCCTCTGCCGTCACAGCATTCCATCCGTTTTTCTGTCCCTGTTCGATAAGGTAGATTTGAATCGGCTTTGTAACAGTTCTTATATTTGGCCGTATGCCTGTATTAAGGCCATACTCTCAGCATGAGAAAGGTTGTCCTTACAATTTCGCTGTTGTCTCATTGCTTCCACCATGAAGACTCTCAGAGGTGAAATGAATTCCGGGAAGATTTGTTCTAAAAACGCGGCAATCCGCTTATCGGTTACCCGTGCGGTATCCCCTAGTTAGGCGGCATCTGGGTGGCTGTTGTGCACCGCACCCAATGTGGTCGCCCAGCTAGGTGACACCTAGAGAGATAGGGGTAATTTTACCGCCTAACTTGGTTGCGTGTAAGAAAAAGAATTCGTTTTTCGTTTTTGCTTTTAGGATGCTTCGGCTGCATAGACACTTCGGGTGGCCAGTAAACGTTGGTGGTTTCGGCGGGATACTTCGGTCGCACTGGCAGCATCTTGAAAATAAGCTCGCAGAAATTGCATCGGCAAAGTGGTATATCCAAGTACATATAGGTGAATATTGGTCGGTTCGGCGCTGTTTTTATGTTTCGGCAACTTAATAAACTATACTCAACCTTCTGTGATAAACTACTGTGATAAATCGAGAGTATATATATATTTATATTGTAACTGCAACTACGTGATGCAATAGTTATTTAAATTTAGTTTGTAAACTATTTGACTTAGGAGGCCTATTAAATAGTCCCTATCATAGGGTCCACTTTGGGTTTTTTAATTAGCTATTTGTTATATAATTATTGAATTCCATTGACCGACCATTACTGATAGCCCAGTTGTATTTAGGAATATTTTTTATTAACATTTGTTAATTTATACATATTGTAATTAGACTATGTGTGGTAAAAATAGAATATGTTTATGGCTGAATGTGTTGCTAGAGTTAGTGTTAATTCATTATTATTTTGCATATGTAGTCAGTTACAACTGTAGAAGTATGTTTGTATACGTAGGTAATATGCTGTTTTACTTAATGTATCAGTCTTTTAAAACTGTGAGTGGTTATGTTTTGATTAAAAATATAGGTATTGTTTATTGTGTATGGCCGACTATATTTAATACTCTTTTTTGGAAATATATATTATGTTCAATTTTTATTTTAGTTTGAATAATATGCTCCAATTTAGTTATAATTCCAATTTTTCGAGAACATCTGTTTGCTATTGTATCAATATATTTACTCCAGTTTAAATGTGACATTAATATAAAGCACAGAATGTTAAACTGGTTAACTCTCTCAATATCTACACCATGTTAGTTCATCAACCTATTTATTAGGTATTTTAAAAAATTGTTTTATTAATATTTTAGTGATAATGTATAATAATAACACATGTTTATTATAATATGTAGTTCTTTATTAATCAAATATTCAACATTCACTGTGTTTGTATCATCTGTGAAACCTTAAATTGTACTTGTATCGTCAAGTATCATCAACATAAGTCATGCTGGCTTTCGGAAAATCATTGATATAATTATAGTAAATAACATTGTCAGTGGCCCTAAGTTTGATCCTGGCTGGACGCCTCTCTTTATAGGTAAAGTATAACATCGCACCTCTTCTAATCTTACAAACTGCTTACAATTAGTTGAATATTATTGCTGTGAGCTCCATTCCAATGGTTCCTAGCTATCTCACTGAACGGTTTGCGTTAAATAATAGAGTACAGTGTACTTACATGTTTGTCACACTTGCAACTGCACAAATATTCCATTTCAGTTGTTAATAAGCATTCAGGTGGCACTGTTTCATGTTCTATTGGACACATGAATAACAAAGATAAGAAATAATTGTAGTAAATCATTAGGCTTACAGTTATAACTTTAATTATAATGACATAACATTATATGCACTTCATGGACCTCCCACAATGCATGGCTAAACGACAGTCCACATTCGACTGGCAAACTGCTCAAAATCATCCACGTCTACATGACAATAATAGTAATACCAACAATAAAAATATCATTGTCAGAGATAAAGTTCTTACTATGACTACCACTACTACTACCACTCGAATATTTATTAATCTAAACAATCTACCAGCAAACAATCACTCAGGCATATCTATCATGAAATACTTGCATGTGTATACATCTTTCATAAGAAACTGTTATGTTGTGTGTTTTAAAGATTTCTACACTGCTTGCATTCTGTATACATTTCGGGATAGTGTCCAAAAGTTTTGCAAATTTGTCAGCAAATTTACACTGGCCTGAAGACAAGTTGTACTTCTTGAGAGGAATATTTGTGCAGTTACAAGTGTGACAGTCATGCACACTATAGTTTATCGCGAACGGATCAATGAGATAGCCAGGAGCCATTGGAATGGAGCTCACGGCAATACATCTAACACAATACCGTTAAACTAACCATAAGCAGTCTGTAAGTGTAGAAGAAGTGAAATTAAATACTTTACCTATAAAAACAGACGTCTCCCAAGAATAAATTTGAGGGCTATTCAAATAGTTATTTACTATAATTATATCAATGATTTTCCGAAATCCAGCATAAATTATGCTGATGGTACTTGATGACACAAGTTCAAGTAAGGCCTTCACAGATGACAAAACACAGTGAATGTTGAATAATTGATTAATAAAGAACTACCTATAATAAACATATGGCTAAAACTATATACATTACCATTGCATTATTAATAAAACAAAACGTTTTGTTTCAAATGCCTAATAAACATATTGATGAACTAACATTACCAACTTATGGTGTATATATTGAGAGAGTTAACCAGTTTAACATCCTGGCTTTACATTTATCTCATATTTAAACTGAAATAAGCATATTGATAAAATAGCAAATAGATGTTCTCGAACAATTCGAATTATAATTAAATTGGAGCATATTATTCAAAATGGTATAATGGTTACACTCTATAATTCAATAATATTGCCTCACACTAATTACCATCTACTAATCTACACACATGTAATTAAATAAACAAATTACAAAAGAAACTTGTAATAATAATATCTTCAAATAAACATAGCTCCCACATGGAACTAATATTTAAGCAAATGTTGATAACCTACTTAGTGTAATGATATTATAATTTTATTATAAATATAAACATAAAACACAACCACTCACCGTTTAAAAAGATTGGCAGATACCACAAACCAGAAATATACATAATAATTTCACACCAGCACACAACAGAATACATACATTCAGGACCTAATACAAATTTCCAAAAAAGAGTATTAGATATAGCCCGCCACGCACAATAAATAATACCTACATTTAAAAAATCAAAACATAACCACAGTTTAAAAAGATTGATACATTATGTAAAGCAGCATATTACCCACGGGTATAAACGTATTATATTTTTACCACACATTCTCTACTTACAATACGTGTAAAGTAGCAAATGTTAATACAAAAAATACACAGGAATATACATGCTCCTAAATACAAGTGTGCTATTCGTAATGGTGCGTCAATGGAATTCAATAATTATATAATTATATAAAATATAGCTAATTTCAAAACCCAGTGTGGCCCCTCTGATAGCGACTATTTATTTGTCACAATAGGGACCACTTAAGCCAATTATTTTACAATCTAAATTTAAACAATTATTGCATCACATAGTTGCAGTTACAAAAAAAATACATCTACTCTCGATTTATCCATTTATCGATTTCTCTATCTATATCTATATACAGATCTGTTACAGAAGGTTGAGTATAGTTTATTAAATTGTCGGAACATAAAAAGCAGCGCTGAAACGACCACTATTCACCTATATGTACTTAGATATTATAAGATATACCACTTCGCCGATGCAATTTCTGCGAGTTTATTTTTGCAGTGTGGCCGAAGCCTCCTAAATGCAAAAACGAAAAACGAATTAGTTTTCGTTTTTCTTACTTCACTTTTCAAGACGAAAAATTAAAAATTAATTGGTTTTTTGTTTTTCGTTCGCAAATTTGAAAACGAAAAACAAAAAAGGACTTAATTTTTCGTTCGCTAATTTGAAAAGGAAAAAGGAATTCGTTTTTCGTTTTCTTTCGCAAATTTGAAGAAAAAAAGGAAAAGCACGGATCCTGATAGCTTTCGTGTGTGCAACTCTTTTCGTGAGCAAATGCCATGCAAGGCGAAAAGCAATATATACTCAGCAGCAAACATATACTGGCCAATGTAAATCTGTAGCGTTTATGGCATTTCAGAAATGGTGACTACACAAATATACGAGCCAATGAAAATCCGTAGCGTTTATGGCATTTCAGAAATGGTGACTACACCTGACATAGTGAATGATGTGCTGATAGTCCTGATAAATAATTACTACAGGTTACTATGGTAAACCATGGTAAATCCATAGTAAATTATAGTAAAGCATAGCAACCCATAGGATACTATAGTTTATCATGCTTTCACCAAAGCAAATCCATACTTAGACATAGTAAACCATAGTAAGTTATGGTAAAACCATAGTAATTTATAGTAAACTACAGTATACTACGGTTTACTATGCCTTTGCCATAGTAAATCCTCACGAAAATGTAATAAACAGTAATAAATCCATAGGAAGTTATAGTAAACCGTAGTATATTACATTATACCATGCTTTCACCATAGTAAATATATATAAATATGTACTAAGCCATAGTAAACTGCAGGATACCCATAGTAGGTTATAGTCAATAGTGTATACTACATTTTTCAATATTGTGGTGTCATGACTACGTAATAAATTAGTATATTTTACTACATTTTGATAAATGAACATATATCCAAATAGTAACCCATGATACAACAAAAATAAATAAATAAATTAAGACATAAGCTTTTTTGTTTAATGTCTCTCAAATTGTTCATGCAAAACTGCTAGATGCATCTACCATGTATCTATCTATAGACAAATAACAGAACACATAGTAAACCAATAAAATTGGGTAGTAAAATACCATAACATATTCCATTATTATGGTGCTTTTATCATGGCATAGCACAGTGACTCGACAGTAAACTATATTAAACTGTTATGTTCACATTACATTTTAACAATAATAAGCATAAATTCTACAATGCTACATGCAGTTTTAACTTTCACAATTATGATTTAATACATTGAATAGTACATCCCTCCTTTCTTTACATTGAACCTCCATTATCTCTAGGTTGCAGTCGACAAATTAATTAGCCACTTAATGCCAAGTAATGCTTGTAACATGCATAATAGGGATTAATGGTGTAGACCGAATGTAGTGATTATAGTAAGCAAGTCTTTTGTTACTACTCAACTCCCGTGTTACTAATTAACTATAGTAAGTAAGTATTTTGTTACTACGCAAGTCTCGTGTTACTTATTAAGTCCTGTGTTATTTCTACTTGGTGAGTTCGATCAGATAATTCACAACTCAATGGTTTTCTATGACTAACACTTTGCAACTCATTATGCAGTTCTAAAGTTAACACTTTCCTCAGTTTGCAAACTAGGTAACACTCCTAGCACATTTGTCAAAACAAGTTAACACTTTCCTCACTGTGCAAATACGTTTGATGCATGCGTTATGCAGTGAAATTACGTTGGCACATGTGTATAATCCTTCAGCCATACTGGTGCGTGTCTTGCACGGCGTGGACGTATGATGTCTGCTGTCACAGTAGTGCGGCCGTGTGTAGATTTTCTTGACAGCGACTGTGTGTCAGTGGAAGCCTACACATGTTGTATTGGTGTTGAGTTAACCCGTGGAACGCGTTTGCAGAATGACGCGTTAATATGATTGTGTGATCTGGTCTTTCCGCGGTGATCATAGATCCTTTCTTGAATGTAATAATGTATGGCTTGAGGCCGAACGGGGTGAAAATGTGTTATATTTCTTCGTTTTCACCAGCACCTGGTCGCCTAGTTGCAGTCTTAATCCGTGTTGCATTTGTGCTTTGCCATGTGGTCGTGGCAGTACGCTTAAATTTAAAAGTGGTGTCAGGGGCGTATGATTGATTTGTTGACGTTTTCCAAAGGGACCTACATGCTGAATATTGCAAGTTGTTATTCAGAGTACATTACCATTTGTAGATATTATAGTGTTTGATTTGTGGGTTTCCGGGTAACGAGAAACCCCTCTGGATACGTCTCTGTGTATTGAATGTTCGAGTTTACGGTTTCTAGACGAACCTACTGGAACACAGCGTAATTTCGACTTGCGACGATATGATTAATGGTAATTCGAACGTATGTATGAAGCTTGGTAGGATGTGGAGTCATCCTTAAGTGGAAATGGCCGTTGTTATTGACGCATTTGTCATTTTGACGTTCTGAATCGATATGACAGCGTTGTGATAAGTATTGGCAACGAATCAGTAACGTTTGCTGACAGTGACGTGCAAAAATCGTTAAATAAATGTATTGTTCCCACGTACGGGGTAAGACGCCGTGGGAATGGGGCAGCAGGGTACTGCATGTCTGACTTGAGTTGGCATCGAATAAAACACGAACTTTGACACGAAAAAGTAAAAATGGAGAGCTATGCAACATTTGCATTCAACACGTCTACAATACGGCCTATACCATAATTGATATGCAGCGCGCAGTGGCTCAGGGGTAGAGCTTCGGACTCTCGACTAAGACGACCTGGGTTCGGAGCCTGTGCTGCGGTGTTAAAACCTTGGGCACGTTTGTTCCCATTACATTGCTCCAGTTCACTCAGCTGTATAAATGAATACCTGGCTATAGACACGTGGTGGATATGTGTACGAGCAGTCTTCGCGCATTAATTGCAGCATATGGTTGGATGCTTCCCAGAAAGGTTTAAATGGTGTCTGATTGAACAGGTCTGCCAGGGAATTAAGTGTAAAGCGCTTTGAGCAATCCTGAGGATTGGATACTGCGCTGTATAAGAACTTACCTTTACCTTTTTAGCTAGCAAGTGACATCATCCAGGAATCTTTCCAGAAGGGGAATAAAATCCTCTGGATACGTCCATGTGTCTTGATGTTTCGAGTTCACCAATGTAAGTTTTCGATATATTCAAGATTCAGAAGACTTTATTGTCCATTTAAAACATCACATTAAAAACGGAAATTGTTCTTCAGTTACACAACAAAGTGACAGTAATAAGATTGGTGAGTCATAATATATACGGTTAATAAGACACATTAAAATTGTAATACCAATAATCAGCACTAAAATTGATAAAGTAAATAAATGAAGTATATAAATATGTACTCTAAATCATAAATAAATAAATAAGCAAGGTTCTTTGATAAGACACAATGTCATATCATTAATAATATTTACTGAAATTTGTAAATAAATAACATTAGATAAATCAGCACAATAAGTGTATGGAATAAAATAAATATACAGTAAATTAAAATTTAGCATTCAAAATTAAAATGGCAGAGGGTATGAACGATTTATTGAATATGTTCGTTTTAGCTAGTGGAATTTTAGATGTCTCCCTGGCGGAAGGTTCTGAAAAGCGTTATTCCGAGGATGGGTGGGATCGTACAATATTTGTCAGGCCTTCATTTTCAGTGCAGCATTGTGTATATTGGGCGTTGCCGATCTGAACTGGATCAACCGTAGAGACAGAGGAGAGTCGTATCCTTTTTGCCATGTGTGTGCAAATCGCATTTCAGTGTTACCGCGACGTCATTCGCCATGCAGCAAAATCTGCCACATGGAATTATGTGAAGGCACACCCTGAGAAGCATGATGTGTGAGCTGCAGGTAGAGCCTGTATTTTGTTGTGTGTGAGCTGTTGATGAACTGACGGGTATATATATATATATATATATATATATATATATATATATATATATATATATATATATATATATATATATATATATATATATTGTTGTATGTATGTATAATATATAACATCATGTATAAATACTATAATATAATATATTTTAATATAATATATATCATATATATATATATATATATATATATATATATATATATATATATAACCGTTGTCACATGTCTTCATACCTACATTGTTATGGTATATAACGTGGCGTTTAATGATAACACGGCGTTGCTTATTTGACGAATTGACGAATGATCAGTAGCTCCGCCTGCCATTGCATGACTTGGGCTTTCAACCAAATGGATTCTCAGGTCCAGTTTCCTTATAATCTGACAAAACGTTAACATGGCCGCCAATGGGAAAATCAACAGTGCTCTGTGCCCTAGAGGCGCGAAGGAATATGTAAGGTTAGCCATGCTTTAAAATTAGAGTTGCGTGCATATAATTGTATGCCTTTTATAAAAACAACTAATGTTTATTGAATGGCTGCACGCCACAGTAATATCTTATCCCAAGCGGGGGGCGGCGGGCGGGCGGGCGGGCGGCGGCGGCGGGCGGCAGGCGGGTTGGGCGTTGGCGGCGATCTGACTCGGATCAACCGTAGAGACAGAGGAGAGTCGTATCCTTTTTGCCATGTGTGTGCAAATCGCATTTCAGTGTTACCGCGACGTCATTCGCCATGCAGCAAAATCTGCCACATGGAATTATGTGAAGGCACACCCTGAGAAGCATGATGTGTGAGCTGCAGGTAGAGCCTGTATTTTGTTGTGTGTGAGCTGTTAGACTGGGCATACCGGGTATATATATATATATATATATATATATATATATATATATATATATATATATATATATATATATATATATATATTGTGTGTATGTATGTATATTATAATATATACACATCATGTTATACTATAATATAGTATATTTTTAATATAATATATATCATATATATATATATATATATATATATATATAACCGTTGGCTGTACAGTAGTCTTCATACCTACATTGTTATGGTATATAACGTGGCGTTTAATGATAACACGGCGTTGCTTATTTGACGAATTGACGAATGATCAGTAGCTCCGCCTGCCATTGCATGACTTGGGCTTTCAACCAAATGGATTCTCAGGTCCAGTTTCCTTATAATCTGACAAAACGTTAACATGGCCGCCAATGGGAAAATCAACAGTGCTCTGTGCCCTAGAGGCGCGAAGGAATATGTAAGGTTAGCCATGCTTTAAAATTAGAGTTGCGTGCATATAATTGTATGCCTTTTATAAAAACAACTAATGTTTATTGAATGGCTGCACGCCACAGTAATATCTTATCCCAAGCGGGCGGGCGGGCGGGCGGGCGGGGCGGGCGGGCGGGCGGGCGGGCGGGCGGGCGGGCGGGCGGCGGGCGGGCGGGCGGGCGGGCGGCGGGGCGGGCGGGCGGGCGGCGGCGGCGGCGGGCGGGCGGGCGGGCGGCGGGCGGGCGGGCGGGCGGGCGGGCGGGCGGGCGGGCGGGCGGGCGGGCGGGCGGGCGGCGGGCGGGCGGGCGGGCGGGCGGGCGGGCGGGCGGGCGGGCGGGCGGGCGGGCGGGCGGGCGGGCGGGCGGGCGGGCGGGCGGGCGGGCGGCGGGCGGGCGGGCGGAGCGGCGACCGACCGACCGACCGACCGACCGACCGACCGACCGACCGACCGACCGACCGACCGACCGACCGACCGACCGACCGACCGACCGACCGACCGACCGACCGACCGACCGACCGACCGACCGACCGACCGACCGACCGACCGACCGACCGACCGACCGACCGACCGACCGACCGACCGACCGACCGACCGACCGACCGACCGACCGACCGACCGACCGACCGACGACCGACCGACCGACCGACCGACCGACCGACCGACCGACCGACCGACCGACCGACCGACCGACCGACCGACCGACCGACCGACCGACCGACCGACCGACCGACCGACCGACCGACCGACCGGACCGACCGACCGACCGACCGACCGACCGACCGACCGACCGACCGACCGACCGACCGACCGACCGACCGACCGACCGACCGACCGACCGACCGACCGACCGACCGACCGACCGACCGACCGACCGACCGACCGACCGACCGACCGACCGACCGACCGACCGACCGACCGACCGACCGACCGACCGACCGACCGACCGACCGACCGACCGACCGACCGACCGACCGACCGACCGACCGACCGACCGACCGACCGACCGACCGACCGACCTACACAGACAAATCAAAGTTCGTAAGTCGCGCCATTTTGACTGATGTGTGACGTAGTCGAATGTTTGGCGCAGAGAGCAGCAGATCGGGCAAATCTGTTTTTAAAATTCCGTTAAAATAATCGCAAGGTGGCGCTTCGCGATGTGTACATCCGCTTCGTATAGGGAAGCGAACATGATTTTCGTTCAGAAATAGCTGAATTTCGGTTGCAACGATAAGGGCCAACATTTTCAAGATAGAACTGAACGCGCTGGAAAACTTGGTAAAGAAGACCCGCCGGAAGCCGAATTGCAGAGGCGAGTAACAAGCCGAGGCGATATTGACAAGTGGTCGAAACTCGCTGAAACTTCGAAACACTGACAGGTGTGTTGATGGGGATCCATCCACCTCGCATTCGATCCCGGGATTCGTCGAGTTTCTACTTAGACACAGCCATGCCGTTTATTATTCTCCAAGTCAGTGGTGTAGTGTCGGATATGTTACACACAACGTGAGGTTTCCTAATTTGAAACAAATATCATATGGGGTCATGGGCATGGCTCTCCGATTTATCTCAGCCTGACACAGAGTGACAGGCTCGGTCCTTCGCCCTAGCTTAAAACTGTTTTCAGGAATCAATTTCCAAATTGTCCACAACTGTGACAAAAATGCAGATTAATTGTTGTTTTTCAAATACTGGACATTATTATATTAACAGTAGCGACTGTGGCATGTTTTGTATTATTGACATAGCATGACCTGTGCGGCTATGAAACAGATGTGTGTCAATCATAGATATAAATGTAACACACCAGTAGAACTATAGGGGAAAGATTAATTATCTAACTATGTGGTGTCAATATTGATTGTTCTTTTAATAGGCGTTGTATATTTAAAGGGAGGTTTTGGAGCATAATTCTGGAGGGCTAAATAAAGAAAGAAAATCACCACCCATGTTCTTTATGTAATCGACTTCATGCTGAATAATAAAGTTGTTTTTAGCTGAAATATATGTACAGTGGAATGTCTCTATTAAAAATAACCATTTGAACTGGGTAAAAGTAACACAACTAGCAGAACAAATATTCTAAACTATAACATATGTGGATATATTTGTGTATATTCTGCGGTGATCTTAATTGCAATGTAACTGTGTTGTCGAGGTAACCATAATAGTGGCGAGGTAACCATAATAGTAGCCGTCAGGTTCCACATTGTGCTACTAGTATTTCTTATTCATGAAAAACCCATTTAAACATCGGGTTCTGTTTCAGATGTGCCACGATATATTACAAATGGCCATGGATTTTATATTCTGTGTTTGGAGCAGACAGTGCTTCCAAATGTAACCGGTTAGACAACTTTCACGTGTATATGCCATTAAAAATGTAAGTATATGTTCATGTATTATAAACAGTGAAATTTGTTGCTCACAATTTATTGACAATTAAAATAACATTAGAGCAACCAGAACACCAAGCAAACTAACATGATACAACATTTATATAATACAAATGATTTTTCATACAATGAAAACATCACACATTATTATATAGTAGAAATCTACCCAACAATTCATGATTAACAGTATCTGATGTAGGATCATTCTAGAACATTTCGAGTAGCATGCCCAGTTGTCCACTATGTCAGAACAATAAAAGGTGCAATGGTTTTATAAAAACACAACATGTATTCTAGAATGATAATGGATTGAGTTACCTCCATTTTCATATGTCACCTGTCAACACAGTTCTTATATAGTGCAGTATCCAATCCTCAAACATGGGGTCAAATACATTTGTATTTGAAAGTATTTAAATACTTTTTAAGTATCTGTAATTGATGTTTAGGAATAAAAAGTATTTGGATTCCTCAAGAGTATTTGTATTTAAATAAAGGTCAATGTATTTGACCCAATGTCTGCTTAGCATTGTCCTTGTCAAAGTGCATTACACTTAACTCCCTGGCAGACCTACTTAATTAAACACCATCTCATGACTGTGGGAAACATCCAGCCAAGCTGTAATTAATTAATCAAGACGGTTTGTGTACAAATATCCACCATTGTCTATAGCCAGTTACTTGTTTACACAGCTGAGTGAATTGGAGCAATGACGGGTGAACACACTTCCCCAAGGTTCGACACAGCACCACAAGGTTTCGTTCTCGTAGTTGAGAGTCCAAAGCTTTAAACCACTGCGCCACTATACATAGTTGATATATTTATTTAGGCCTTATTTTATTTCAGGTGTCCAAGTCGGCCATATACAGAGAGTTTTACCTGGTGGATCCATGGCAGGCTTGGTCGAAGGGTACAGAGAGTCATACCAGTGTATACCAGCCATAAGATGGAACTTCCGTGCTCTCAGCGGAGAACAAGATATGGGATAACACTCAGCACTTGTTGACTGCTGCCCTTACAAATTATCAGTTGATTTGTAAATAAGCAGTTGGATTGATTATGAACAAATCAACTGACTCTTGACACAAGCAGATCTTGTTTCATTAGCTTGGGCATATCTGTCCCAAGGACTGCAATTCCGACATGGACAGTCATTGTGGGCAGCGGCCAGGCCAGAGTTCTGACAAAGATGTAATTCACCATTCTCTCTTTCTGTCTGCCATGGGCTGGTGGATATGCAGGTAAACATACAGCTGTAGTGTCTTCCGCAGCTCCAATTGCTTGCGTCTTGTCCAGAAAACAGCCATGTTGTCAGTGTTCGCTAGGAGGTGGCCGGATGTTCTTGCTAGAGCCATGGTTCCATCCCTATAAATAAACAGGACATGCTGTAGTGCTAAATATTGACTGTTTGAATTTACTATGTTTTTGTATGAAAAAAGATCATTCAATGTGCGCCAAATAAGCAGCATATATGTTACAGTGTAATAGTGAACAGTGTCCTTTACTTTGGTGCAGTGTGTTGGGAGTGGCAATATCATCAACAACGACAGGATTAGGCTAGATACATTTATCAATAAAGCAAATAGGACTGTAAGGATGGAACGGGTCATGGATAAAGTACAGAAGTTTTCTGGCAGATGACATACACTCACTAAGATCTTAATTTGATAGCTGACAGGAGTGACAGATACTGAGCTGCATGCACTAGAACTGCATTGATATTATTGCACAGTGCTTGCACAGATATGCAGATGATGCTGCTGCTCCAGCTGCTGTCTTCATTGAATAGAGATGTGTGTATGTTTGTGTGGTGATACATATTACATAAACTAAAGTATGATAACTGACGCATGATCACTTAGTGTTTATGCACTAGAGTTGACAGTGCTCAGTCATGCAATTTCCTAATGTTGGTAAACGTGGTATTGAATACATAATTGGTAAAATAATACTGCGTCTTACAAACTTTTCACTCCTCTATGACAATCCTCTCACAAAATGACCACAATAGCATTTATCGCTACACTGTTTGTGTCATGTTGTATCTTATATTAAGTGCTTTAATTTATATTATCCAATAAACACAAACGTTGGCAAATCAAAATATTAAACGAACAGGAATATCTATGACAATGTATATTGTTAACTGGCAAAACGTCATATTGAGACATCACGCCAATGTGCATGGTGGACCATCTGACTTACTTGCTAAACTATTGGATTAAATTATTGTTGAATTAGATTAGTGATTTGCACGACACAGTGGTTGAAGGTAGAGAATTCCTCTCATTGTGAAGATCTAGTGTTGTATTGGATAGAGTGATCTTGTGGGATATCTACAAGTCCATGTTCCATCTAGTATATTATGCTAGTCTGTTAATATTTCTTCTTGTTTGCTCAGTGTGTACCCAACATTTCAAGAAACACTACCAATAAAGGCAATATTGCAAATTTGCAAAGTGATTTTTACAGTACATAACTTATGTCTCATCATAGCTAATTTTTCATCCTTTACTGTAATCCTGTAACATGTCCCAGTATCAATGTTGTATGAGTATCTGAACTGATACAGCACACAGAATTTGTAATTTGTTCTCTCACTGAACAAATGACACAATTGAAAACAACATTCGCTATTTTTTATGTTTGAATAATATATTTACTGAAAAATATAGCAGACATGTTGGCACTTTCAAAGCGGTCAACCTGAAAATAGGAACTGCATGCGTAGCTACGAAACTCGAAAGGCAGTTCTTTTGAAAACTTTAGCGAGTGATATCAAAGTGCCTATATTATCGTTCATGCGAATTGACTATGACGTCTATGATCTGGCTTGCATTCAGCTGTTTTGTACTGTTATTGTCATGTAGCTTTACCTTATTTTTATGCCTCTATTCATGCACACGTGATATATACCATTCAAAGTATGATAAAATAAAACGAATAATAATGAATATCGGACGGCCTAACTCGCTTGGACCTAGTTAGCGGCTCCATGATCACATGTACATACCTTCTAGAACGTTAACTGTGGTGGAAGTTTATGAACAATATCAGTATGTACATAAGTCATCACGACAGACATCGCAATGTGTATAATGGTACAAGATTTAAATAATTTAGATACAGAAGACTTAATAATATTTACTAACCTTCTTGCGCTCTGATGACTTGGCTACGGCGACGGAAGGATTCGACCGGTAACCCGTTTCGACGACTATCGTTGGTGATTAAATATCGCGCTAATATCGTTTGCACAGCTCCATACTTGAAAACTCGACGTCGCCGACGTTTCTGCGGATCTTGACCCAGTATATACGGTGAGAAACATCCTATTCGAAGCAACGTTCTTCGAACGGATGTCCTTCTTCGAAGTTCGCGTATCTTAAAACATTGTGTTTACAACGGCGATAGCATTAACACACATCATCGGACACGTGACTTTAAGGCCGGTTCTGCGTGCTGAGTGGTCAGACATCAGGTAGAGGCGCATCATGGACGCCTCTATGAAGCCGATGATTTCAGTAAAATTATCCAGTTTGGAATAATTGTACTAATAAACCACTGACGTTAAAAATGTGATTTCCGTTCAGTTGCTTTGTATTAGCTCTTTGACGTGCGTAGCAAGTAATATTTCCCTTTTGGTACCCTTTAATGTATATTTACAGCGGATGGAACGTCGACTGGTGGCCCGACGACAGGTGTGTTGGCTCGATGCCGGAACGGATGTTTAAAATCAACTATAGCTCGCCGTACAAGTTACACAAGACTGCTACTTACAAATAGTTAAATATTGAAATCGTATAATATGTCCGTCAATATGAGAGCATAATGTCTACATTAATGTACATTTACAGTCGATGGAACGTCGCGGGACGTTCGATCGAATTCAGTGCAAAGATGACGTTGTTTAGGCTGTTCTCTTTATTGAGCACACATACGGCATGCCCACACATACAAACTACCGCTGGAGCCCTACGCGCCTACATGGTCAATAGCTTACCATTCATATATACGAAAAGGTATTTCACCATATAAGGAAAGAGTGACATAATTTTGTTTCATGGTTTTTGTTGATAAAAGCTGTGTAACGACATCTACGTGGAAACCTGGTGCAGTTTCTTTTAACAATTAATTACTTGCACCCTAATCCAAACTGCAATGACATTGCATACACTATTTTATTTACAATGACCTCGTGCTGGTTTCACTGACACTATCAAATGTATATATGTAACCAAAACAAAATTCAATTCAATAAATTTTATTATTTTGATTAATAAACACAGCAAAATTCACCAAGTAACACACAAACCTTAATTGCACGGCCGAATACGATACTTTGAAATAAACCTCAGCGTTTCGAGACGCCGCTTGCGTGAAAGCGGCGACGGACCGACGGTGTACGTCAACGAAGACCTGACACGTCGGCGGGCGGCGTTGGCCAAGAAGACGAGACAACTGAAGAAGTCAAGAAAAATCAACGACTGTTGGACCTTCAATGGCAAAGTTGTAGTAAAGACTATAGACGGCGTCAATAATTTCTTATTTTACTTTTTGATCCACAAACGTGTGCTAGCATTATCTGCAGAAACAGTTTTGTAAACTGATCAATCAGTATTTTCCGGTATTCGTAATAATTGTTTAGGTATGGTTCTGTTGGCTGTGCTAACTTGTTAAGCCGATATTTGTTTTTTGACAGTGCTGTCATCATCATAATTATTTTTTATTATGTAGACATTCACACTTGTGGTTGTGTTCGCTGCCATAATTAAGTGCAGACAGAATATGTTTGACTACGCCATTGCTATGTTCAGTTATACGTAATACATTTGTCTAATAATGTTGACTAAGCTAATACTTTATGTGGATACAGTTTTGTTTACAGTGCTACCAATATGAGTAGATGTACATGTTTTTGGTTGTGTCACTATGCACAGACACAATGATTTTGACCGCGCTATCTTTATGTGCAGGTTTATTTTTTAGATCGTCTAAATATATATTTCAATCTAACTACTTCCTCCCTATGAACATCTCGGGATCTCATTAACTCGGAGCCTAATTAGCTTTTCCTTTCTTTTTTTGTTATGAAATCAATGCGATGGTTATCTCTAATCAATTACAATCTTTCACATATATTAACACTTTAGTAAGAACTGTAGTGTGCTTGGAAATGTACAACTCAATGAATTGTATTTCGTATATCTACAAAGACTCGTTTTTAATTACAGTATAATGAAATCATTTGAATTAATCGTAAATTACTTCGGATGAAGCTTTCCTCTCCTATTCAGGAAGTATTCTAAACAACTGCTTAACAAATATATTACATATAAATGAACATGAAACTGACATAAACGAACAACAAATAATTCGTCGTTCGTCATGCTATGATTTCGACAAGTTTAGTAAGTTAGCTAAGGAAAACAAAAACTCTTTTAGTATTTTAAGTAAAAACATTCAGTCTGTAAATGCCAAGTTTTCTTAACATGAGGTATTCTTAGAAGAACTAAATACTGTAAACTTTAAGTTAAGAGACATGGATACATGAAAGTGAGGATATATCGCCATTTCATTTACAAGGCTATGACTGTTTATCACAGGGTAAAACATGTACCAGTAAAGGAGGGCTGATAATATATGTAGATGACCAGTATAAATCAAAAGTAACATTTAACCTCAATACCTATGAACACTGGGAAGGGTTGATAGTTAAAGTACAGGGTAATTCTCTATCTAAGACGTTTACTATTGGAAATAAAAAATATATATATATATATATATATATATATATATATATATATATATATATATATCGATCTCCGAGAACGCGAAATGAAGATTTAAACGTATTTATAGATGAATTTACACCAATTATATCGAGATTGGATAACTGTAATAATGATATCATTATTGCCGGGGACTTTAATATTAACTTACTTAAACTAAATGAAAATGACATGTTTAGTAGCTTCTTTGACACGGTAATATCGCATAGTCTGTATCCTCAAATAACCCTACCAACTAGATTTACTAGAACAACTGGAACCCTGATAGATAATGTATTTTGTAGACTTCATAAATCAATATTAGAAAATACCGCAGGGATATTAACTAAAAATTTTCTGATCATCAACCGTATTTTATGATTATGCATAATACTTAAAAATTACATTCCCCTCCTAAATACGTAAAAATAAATACCGTACATGCGGACGCAATGATAAGTGTTATGAATGAAATAAAATCAGGTAACATTTATGACAAACTAAATAAAAATCCAACTGCTGACCCAAATTGTAATTATTATATAATATACAAAGAAATTACACATGCTAAAACTATACATATGCCAAACAAGTTAGTAAAATTTAATAGATATAAACATAAGAAATCAACTTGGATCACCCATGGTCTGTTAACATCAATCAGATATCGAAACAAAATGTACAAACAATAAAAATTAACAAATCCCAGTTCAAATAATTATGAAACTATTAAAATTAATCAAAAAATCTATAACACAATATTAAAGAAAAACATTCGGGCGGCTAAGCAAATTTATTTTGAATCTCGTTTTTCACTTTTTAAAGAATTATATACGAAATACCTGGAAAACAATAAATGAATGTATGTAAAAAAACATACTAAAAAAAGTTTCCCCGTAAAATGTTGACAATGGCAATCAAATGTTAGACAAACAACAAATTTCTGATACATTTAATAACTATTTCACAAATATAGCTCAAACTATTGTAAATGATATCAAGTATGAAGGAACCAAAAGATTTTAGTTATTATCTAAATAGACAAATACACTCAACTTTTAAAATAAACAATGTAGATGAAGAGGCAGTAAAGATAATAATACATAATTTACCCACAAAACATAGTTGTGGATTCGATGGTATCTCTTCAATTTTTTTTAAATAATTGAACCTGCAATCATAAAATCATTGACTCTGGTAATAAATCAAGTGCTAAATACGGGAATTTTTCCAGATAAACTAAAAATTGCCAAAGTAACTCCAATTTTTTAAAAGGGTGATCCCACATTATTTAAAAACTACAGACCAATCTCTCTATTACCAACGATATCAAAGGTACTAGAGAAAATTTTCTTTACCCAGTTATCTTCATATTTTAATGAAGCTAAATTATTTTTCGATAACCAATATGGTTTTAGACCAAAACACTGCACTGAGTATGCTGCGCTTGAATTAGTAGATAGAATTATAAATCACATGAACAAAAATGAGGTGCAAATTAATATATTTCTTGACTTATCAAAGGCCTTTGATACCATTGACCATAACATTTTATTACATAAATTAAGGTTTTATGGACTGGATGGTTCGACTCTACTTTTATTTGAAAGTTATTTAAGCAATCGACGACAGTATGTTGAAATTGATGAAATGCAATCAGAAACCCTTCCAGTAAAAATCGGAGTTCCACAAGGATCACTTTTAGAACCTTTATTGTTTACTATTTATATTAATGATTTCCGACAAGTCAGTAATATATTTTACTTCATTATGTATGCAAATGATACAACACTCACCAGTATATTAAACCAATTTACTGATAGCACACACAATAAAAACAAGACCGTAGAATTCTTAATGACTTACCAACTTACTCAAGCTAAATGACCACAACACGGATGTCATTGTGTTTGGAACAAAGAAAAAGTTGCCGACGCTAAAGGACTTTCGCATCACTGTTGGTGACACGACAAGAATCCCTTCATCGAGTGTTCGCAACCTTGGCGTTGTATTTGATTCCTCCCTCAGCATGACTAGTCACATCAGTACCATGCATATATGCATCTTCACAACATTAGCCACATCAGGCGATATCTCACAATAGATGCCACTAAAGCACTCGTTCACGCTTTTGTTACATCGAGACTGGACTACGGGAACGCGCTACTAATTGGACTACCCCGTGACCAGATTAATAAACTCCAGCGAATTCAAAACATGGCAGCCAGAGTAATCACGTTTACACCACGTCGTGATCATATAACGCCAGTTCTAAAAGACCTACACTGGCTGCCAGTTAAATGCCGCATCGAGTATAAAATACTTCTCCATGTGTACCGATGTCTGAATGGGATGGCTCCCCTGTATCTGGCAAACCTGCTAAAGAGACAGAGTCCAGGACGCACGCGTTCATCTGAACAACATTTGCTCGACATTCTGCGTACGAAGTTGGCCAGTTTTGGTGACCGGTCTTTTCGTGTGGTGGGACCTCGCCTATGGAACGCATTGCCCATTGTTATCAAGTGCTGCGGAACTTTGTCGGCTTTCAGAAAGGCACTAAAAACGCACATTTTCAAAGCATATTACTGCTGACATTTTAAGTATTCAATGACATTTTAGAAAATTTGTTTCAAATACTTCATCTTATCTTATTTTCACACATATGTGCTGACCTTTATATATGCCATCGCTTAGTTAGTATGTGATTTTGCATGGTAATAGAGAATTAATTAGTTTTATTTATTTATTTTACTCATCGTCGTTAATTGTATATAATATTTAATTAACAGTTTTAATATGAATAATTTTATGTTTCTACATTTGTTTTATCTGAAAGTTAATTTTACAGTTATATTTATTATTATTAATACTAGTTTTAACACATAATAAATAGCTTTTTATTTTATTGTACAGCGCTTTGAGCATATTTGGATATTGCGCTTTATAAATAATAAATATTATTATTATTATTAATGAATTATGAACTCGAGAAAGTTATTGAATGGCGGCTAAATATAAATTTTCCTTAAACAAAGAAAAATTTAAAGGGCAAAAAAAGGCAACGGTTTCGTATCATACACTTAATAGAGTTTCTACAAACTAACAATTTCCACATATATTCAATTTTTTAACGTCAGCGGTTTACTCAGAATGTGACCTTAAAGTCTAAAAATCTAACGAAATCCATGATGGCCTAGACACCACCATCTTAACCGGTGACGTATTCGTTTGGCTTGGCCTGGCCAATAAGCGCGCGGCATTCTAGGTTTCTGCTGAGGCCGGTCAGCTTCCTGCGACGTCAGTACGCTTGCCTACGGCACAACAACATCGAGTCTTCGTTTAGTTGGCGTGACATGTAGCAGCTGCTTAGACCTAAATCTGTGGTCAACAAGTAATTATGAAGTAGACATACATCACCAGTGGATGGAACAAGATCCAACAAAACGTCGCCGACCGTCGTCTTCTTAAACCCGGGGCAGGGCTGACAATATTTAGCCATGGATGGACCGAAAAGCTAAACCGTCGAAGCAACGCACATATCAAGCTGGCCGAGACATCAATGATCAGATCGCAAGAAGGTTAGTATGATGTACTATTTTTTCTGTGTATTTAATTGTGGTTTTTTGCAGACGTCAAGCACACGTAACGTTTTTGTGCTGTTAAAAGTAGTGTTGACCGCCGTAGACCGGCTATCGATTGATGATGGCTCGGTCATCGATGTGTTGACGAAGCCCGATGCCGATGGCGATGTCCATCGATGACAGCTAATCTGTTTCTATGGTATCACGTCCACATGTGTAAAGACTAAGATATACTTCAACCAAGCTAGGACAATAGCAACATTTATATCATCGCATAATTTAGTACAATGCAGAATTAATAATTTAGCCATTAGAAGAAACTTGAATAACTGAACTTGAGCACGACACGTCTCATGGGTGATAATATGTCATCGGCGGAGGGACCGTGGCCTTGGATTGTCGTTGGCACTTCTTCGTAAATTCAGTAACCGCTCATAGTGACATAGACATTTATTTCCATCGATGTAAATGTAGACTATGTCAGAGTAAGGTGACATTGATTAATACAGCTAGTAAAACTTATGATCAGTGTGTTCAGATATATGCTAAAAAACAATGAAAATTTTATGATGCTGAAAACTATAAATTCAGTCAGTATTTATTTAAACATTAAGTTTTTACAAAGTTTTGTTAGTTGCATTTTTCTGTTAGTTTCCAATTATGAGATACACATCTGACTATATTTATCATAATTTTATCAAGTTTCTGCATGCACTTTGACACCCCACTTTCAAAATTAGTTTCACCTTCGAGTAGCAGTATTTATGACTGTTTAATGGCTAGTGGAATTCAATGATTGTTTGAAATCCATGGACAGTTGCTGCATGTTTTAAACTAAATCTTCATTTAAACTACTCATTTTATCTGCAACAAGTTGTGTGTTTATTTTGATGTTTTATTAGCTTTTTAGATGTGACGTCGAATCTATTGTCACCTGTAAGTGATAATTGAAAAAAAGATAAGTTTTATTCTAGATAATTATATAGTGAAAATTCATACACTTGATTGATATTGTCTGCTGCATTCTCACAATATGGCTGTGTTTCTCAATTTCTGGTAATCTCATATGAATAACCAGAGGAAATGCCAATTAGGTGATGATGGAATGAATTATTTCACATTCCTTTGATGTTGGTTACAGAAAACAGTGATTGTGGCACACACACACACAGCATGTGCATACGCTGCAATTGTTGAGGAAGAAGATACGACAATGTATCTGGAGCAAAGTTCAGCAGCATTCAATGCGCTGCCTGAAGTCAGTCATCACAGCACGGCACTTTCTGGGAGCCATTCCCTAGCTCACTAAATTCTGTCATACTGGCCAGTGGAGGTGTATCAGAGTTACCTGCCCCAAGAGACAGCACTTCTATGAAGGTATGACAGCAGTCGTAACTACAAGGGGACTTTTGCGACAAGAGGACTTTTGCGATAAGTTGCATTTGAATCCTTGCTTGTACAGTTCTCTTCACATTGCCCCTAGCTGTATAAAGTAGCACACAGTAATTGCAGTATTGCTTCATATTTCTAAGATAATACAGGTATGGCATTTGAATGAACTCCTAGTAACGGTGTCATGGGGGACAAAACACAGCTGTAAACACTTATGAATACAGCTACTTGTGTAATTAATAACTTCTCGGTTTTTGAAAAAAATCAAATAAATAACACGTCATTATCACTGAATGTATTAAAATATAATATAAAAATACACAAAAATACAGTCACTGTATATACATGATACAAAGTGAAACAGTAAGATTAGAACAACAAGTGATAATTGGGAGTGGAATGTGATAGTGGAATTCCTGGTCAATGTGTTGTTATTTAACTAATGGTTACTAATTTGGCTAATGTTTGGTTACTAAAACAATGACTTCTTACATGATTATCAAATGAAATTACAAAAAAAAATTAGTACATGTTTATAATCATGTAGAAAAAGTTTCAAAGTTGTCTAAATACTAATCAGTTAATGCAAGCACTATATTCATTGTAGGAATGAAATCACGATTGATGATATCTGCTGTTGCGGGGAATTATCGGCCACGTCTTGTCCCATGCATCCCTGTTAACACAGATGTCATCTTCGAGAAACAATGATTAAACTGGAGGTTGCGCAACAGAACACAAGTCCGACATAACCGTCTACCCATGCTGATAAGCCACATAATCCATGTGGTGATGGGAAAAGTTACACTGCCACTAATCACTGTACCAACAGGGGTTGCTTGATCGGGGCAAATGTGCCAAAACCGAGTAAGGAAGATATGCGGGCTGCATGGCTCAATCGTTTTGTACATTAGTCAAGTCTTCGAGAGCAAAGTGATATCCCTCGTGCTGCTCTCCAAGCGAAGACAGGGAACTTTGTCCTGATTAGGTGGCTGATGCATGCTGGCAGTACTCGATGAACACTCCGGCCCAACTTGCTGTGAACCCACCAGTAAACATGAGCAACCTGAAATAAACGTGTTCAGATAAATATACATATGACATTGTAAATAAGATGTAAATTAATCAATGATCCTTTTAACTTAAAATATATCATTAAAGAACATCTAATGTTGACAATATGCACTTTTAAATCGCTGTGTGGCATTAGAAACCATTGAGGGTCTATTTCTATAATTTGGAATAAAATGAATTAGGGTATTGCTAGTAAGCTCAAGAAATGTTTATTAATTTGATTGAACCATTCTGAAAGCTGTCAAACATAAACATCTTGTCTAAAACCTCTAATGACAATTCCAGTCCCTGCATTCACATATTTGGGTTGTCATCTCATAATGGATAACCAGAGAAAATGTCAATTAGATTATTATTGTGAAAAGACTAGGCACTATAATTTACTCTATGATCCATTCTATACTTTGGGCAGTAGTAGGAACTATGCACTATGTTCACAAATATACCTGCCATTTTCACTACATAAAAATTATAATGGTTCCATGTGTTGTATCTATAAGTAATGATAACTATTATTTTTTATTTATAGTGCTACTTTGTTTGATGTTGTATTGTTGCTTCTTATTTGATGCATTAACGTTTATTGCAACACAATTATATAAAATGTATGCACAGTGTACTTACTTGTGTGTTGATGGATCTAGTTGCCAGTTATCTATCTGTATATGGTTCAGTGCAACCAATACATTCCGAAGCACCAGTTTCTCGAAGCAGAGAATTTCAAATCTGACTTTTCGTAATACACAGCAGTCCACCTGTAATAAAAAATCGAACATTAAGAAATGTTTTATATGAATCATTGCAAACATGGATTATTATTCTGAATGAACATAATTTCACAAAGCATGAATTCTGACACATTTCCTGTATTCATCTCGTCACTAATATCTCTGGGTTCTTTGAAACAAACTCATTATCTATGTTTATATATGAATCCATAAGACACATGCAAAATGATGAGAAGATAACCCTGCAGTTTATGTTCAAATAAAATAATCGTAACTGCCTGCCATTGCTGTGTAGGCGGTGCATTTAGATCATGATATATGAATCAATATAGCTGCTATTATTACAAATGTGATGGGTGTCCACACCTGGGGGAAAGCAAAAAACAGCAAGGTATTGACTATTCATTTGTATGGATTTTTTTCCACAATAGACACACCTGCACAATTGTGGGACCTGATTCATTTAATTTCATTGGAGCTATTCAATACAATTTATGTTAAATGATAAACCCCACCAAGTCTTAACAAATGTGTTATTACCATAAAACGTAATAAGTGACGCATACTTAGTCTAATAGTTGAATGCGGCAAGCCTGAGGTCACTGAGGTGACCCGGCTGGCCCAAGCTAAGCGATCATATTTCGCTTGTCATAATAATACGATCATTACGCAGTCCGGACCTCAGGATAATAATATTTAAGTAATAACAATAATAGACAACTTAATATTTACCTTCATCAATATGCTCCCTGCGTTGCCGAGTTGCAGCCATTTCATGACTGCAGACAAACTTGTCACCGCATCAACACATTGGTTCGGCACCGCCACCAGTTGACACCGTCTCTGCTAGTTTTGTTTTTGTACGTTCAGCTTCCCGTGTGTCTTTCTTTTCGTGGTCACTCGCCTCTAGTGTATCTTCCAATACGTGCCTTTGTCTTTGCGGCTGGAATCTATATCCAGATACTTCTGCATCCGTTAAATGATCCGATTTAGATAATCCATAACAAACACGCCATTTTTATTTTTCTCTGCGCACAGCGCCTCCAGACGGATTTATGAATAACTAATCTTTGGAGAAACCTCAGCGTACTGACGTCATTCTTCGTCGACAATGGCGTAGCTCATAGTATTTCGATGGCTGTGTGTTCAAAAATATTTTTTAGGTAAACGGCTGGCGTAAAAAAATTGAGTATATGTGGAAATTGTTACTTTATATTAACTCTATTAGGTGTACGCCACGAAACCGTTGCCTTTTTTTGCCCTTTAAATATATGATTTTTCATGTACCTAGAAAAGAGACGCAAACTCTTACTCTTAAAATCGATAACATAAACATCAAACAAGTGGACGAATTTAATTTTCTAGGATTAACTCTGGACGCATGAAAAAACACGTAAATAAAATCGCAAATAAATGTTCCAAAACTACAGGCGATTTAAACAAATTAAAGCATGTACTGCCGCTAGACATAAAAACACTTCTATACAATTCTCTAATCCTATCACATATTAATTATTGTATTGCTGTTTGGGGATACAAAGGTAGTCGAATATTGAGAATTAAAAAAACGGCAGTTCGAATAATAACATTGAACAGGTACAATTCAAACACTGAACCACTTAAAACACTTCACATATTGAAAATAGATGATCAATTAAAACTGCAAGAACTTACATTTTTCGATAAATATAGGCATGATAATGTGCCAGTTTACTTATTAAATTGGAATATTATCCCCAATTATAATATACAAAGTCATGATACCAGCAAAGCTACAAATATACACACATATATGACAAGACACGAATATGCCAAAGAGTGTCTTAAATACACTTTGCCTGATATCATAAAGGATACTCCATAATCAGTTTTGGAAAAAATGTTTACTCACAGTTTACGTGGGTTTGCGTATTACTTAAAAATGTATCTCTTACAAAAATATCGAAACGTAACTACAATATCTGATTGTTACGTACATATGTCAGTTTAATAAACAAATGGTGTAGGCATATGACTATGCATCTGGTGAGCTTGGAATATCTTGTATTTCGAAACATAAACGTTAATACTACGGGTTATTGCTATAGGATATATATATATATATATATATATATATATATATATATATATATATATATATATATATATGTGTGTGTGTGTGTGTGTGTGTGTGTGTGTGTGTGTGTGTGTGTGTGTGTGTGTGTGTGTGTGTGTGTTTCTGTAATTAAAATATACCCAATTTTTGACATCCACATGCATATTTTAATAACAGAAACATAATCGATCGATTTTAATATAACGTACATTCACCATCGGTATATTGGTTGACATTTTGGTCAAAACGCAAATATTCCGGGGAATTTTTTTGGATTCAAAAACGTAACCAGAAATGACGCCAAGTTTTGACAGCTAACAGAAACACATGAGAAGAAGGTTCCAATCGACTCGATAGGCGTCGCTGCGAACTATCAGAATTCCCGAATTGGCCATTTTATCTTTCGTGTCGGATACAATACTACCGGGCGAAATTTCCTCTTAACAGCTATTGCGACAAATATATGCAAGCCGACAACTTGTGTTTACGTATCAAGTGATCGCGCATTTCCGTCTCGGATTCTTTTAAATTTAGCCACACCTACAACGCGGGATTAATGGAATAACGTGCGGCGTTCTCAAGTCAGTCAAACCAATGAACTGCGACATGGCAGGACTTTTACGCTGTTTTCTGCTCCTCTTGATTGTTGCGCAAGTTGCCAGTAAGTATGAGCCTATACTGTTTCCGCATAATAATAATAATAATAAGGCTTTTGTAGGCAAGTTGACAATTCCATATTATTATTGATTCAGTTAGAGGAGATGAAGAGCTTTAACATTATACCAAGATGAACACTCTGTCTTATGTATGCGCGAAGATATTCCACTTCAAGTGCATACGTTTGTGGAATGTCATTTTCGAGAGAATGAGCTTTTCAAGTGATCGGTCGGAAAAAGTGATATTGTAGAACATTACCATAGCAACCACACATTTATAATGCTCCAATTGTCCTGAAATTTTGCAGAGACAGAGGTGGTGTTCCTTTTCTGTATACACATAATATTAAGTATTAACCCTGCGACCGGCCTGGGTCAATTAATCGGCCCGAGAGACCTTCCTGAATAAAAAAAAAATTCACTGCAGTAGACTTAGGAGAGTGTTTGTTAGAAAGCAGGGTTCAATTAATATTCAATGTACAGCATGTGCGTACAATAGTTTTTACTTATTTCCATCTGCATAGTTTATTGGAGATAGTTGTATGGGGATATAGTTAAATGCACCGAATTTGAGAGGACTTAAATATAATATAACCAAACTCGAGCACTGAAGAATATATTTACAAGTGTTTTTAATTTAGTATTTAACATGTAACATTAACATAACGATTTGTTTTATACATGTTACCAGACCCTGTCTTAGGTGACCTGGTAGAGATTCCGCTGCCAAATGCTTTGCGCATTTTATGTTACATCTGGCAGTAATGTATCCTAAGTGTTCGACTCGCGTGTGTGTTCGACTGGCGCGTCATTTACTATAACTGCCATTATTTATGTAGGGACCTCCAAATCCAATTTCTACTCACTAGGCGTTTTCTGCTCACGAGGGGAGACCCAGGGAAACTGCTTTTAAGAACCTCGTATTAATCGTATGACGGTGAAACCATATTTTTGGAGACCCAAGCTGACAGAGAATGCCACCGTGTAAATGGTAACATTTAAGGTGAGTTATTTAAATTTGTCTTTGATGAATGATATGTTTGGATAATTGTATCTTCGCTCAGCTATAAACTATATATATTTAGGTATATGAATATACGTCGTTGATATTACTGTTGTTTTTATTAAATTTATGTTATTGTTTACCTTCAACCTGGGCACTTATTCAGCCAATGCCATGGTACGACAAAATACCAAGGTATGGCTATGCTACGACTCTGCCAGGCATAGACTATGGCTTATACTTATATGACTACGACATGTCAGTGATTTATTATAATACTTAACTATGTAATGTTTATGTCACATATGGTATGTAGCAGGTTAGTATCCTAAGGCTAGATTAACTAGGCATAATTAGCCTAATAGTAGCTAGGCATAATTTAAATGCATTATAAGTGATCCGTAACAATTATACTTAGGCCTTCGTGATACTTATTCATAATGACAATATTTAATACATTTATAATAATAATAATAATTTAATGCATTTAATTTAAGCAATAATGATAATTTAATACATAAAATAGGTATACATATTATTTTAATTTATTAATAACATTAATGTAATAAAATAACAAGAGATTTGGAAGCCTGGGAGGTGATCGTTAATAACATTGAAAGTTTTCAAGTACATTACAATTTAAATGTGTCACATTTTCAGAAATTGAGGTGTCATCACCATAGTGTAAGCGGGAAAGTTCTTCATCTCAGGTAAACGAGTGTTGTAATATACATTAATTTACTCTCTCAACAAACCTTCTATAAAAAATAGAATAGGTCCCTGCTAATGTGCCTCTATATTGTTTGAAATGTGACCCAGTTTAAGTGATAATAACAAGTTGTGGCATTTTCTGATATCACCACTCCAGATGAGACAGTGGTATGGCTGAAGCTATGCCATATCAACAAAAATGTAGGCTACACAATTTGGTTCACCGACTAGTAGATGTTTTTGTGCCCTCAAGAACATTTCTGAATCTGCCCCTCTATGTGATATTTCATTTGTTTGTATTAATGGGTGGGCGTACTTGTTAGATTGTATATAAGTAAAGACATCATAAAGAAAAAACACATTTTATCAAAACTATTTCATGAGATTGACTACAAAATAATGGCAAGCACAATATAAGTATAACTACAGGTACAGTCACTGCACTTGATATATGTATTTATTTCATCAGATAACAAAGCAGCAATAAAAAAATTAGGAAAAAGTTGAAAACGTGTTAGGTAAATGTAAAACAACAGTTACTTTTATAAATATTCGTTTCATCAAGCATCCAGCACATGATATGTCAAATACTAATTAGTTCAAAAACAGTAGTCCCATTCATTAGGCTTTCAATGTATTCCTTTCACACAGAAGACATTAGCTTTAGCAAATATGTGCTTAGTGATACATGTCTTGGGATTTTTTTTCAATATTCTGAAAGAATTGTCATACGAAAAATATTTCAGGAAATTTACTTTTGCAAAGAGTTCACCCATAACATTCACACACACACAATTGTTACAGAAACATGCTGTAAATATATAACATATACATACTATGTACATATAATAACATTGTGTACATAACAAATATGTATAGCACTTTGACCATGTTGGATATTGTGCTTTATAAATAATAAATATATTAAATAAAGTAACTAGATTATACTTTATTAAAGAAAAATCAGCAGATATTAAATAACTTAAAAAAATATATTCAATGCTTCGTATCTTTACACCTAAAAAGTGGCTAAGATAGTCAGGGTCTTTGCAATGTGGCTGAGAGTTACATGTGCAATTGCTATATGTTTACTCAACTCTATGAAGAGTACTGGCTAGAGATAGTGGTGAATACTTTTCGTTTGTACAATTAGTATTTTCACATATGAATTTTAGTGTGGCGGAATGTTTCCCACATTAGTAGAAATGTTCGATATAACAAGTCTGAGTAATGTATATATATAACATGTGTGGCATGTAAATTGATAACACGAATAAAAAATTATATTACAATGGTATTGACTTTGGCTAAGTGTGTCGTCACATGTAAAATATCATACATGTCAAAGCCATGTTAATTGTCACTTTGTTTCTTGTATAGGCAGATGCGGATGTACAGTAAAATGCCAGGAAGCTGGTATGCAGTATCATCAAAAAGAGTGAACTCACACAATGTCATCGATATCCAAGCTGATGTAGTTCACTGAAGAATGTCGGACCTGTCTTAAAGTGGAGAGAGAGGTTGACCAAAGGCTTATATGGCATGTTTGACAGACCATGGCATCCACCGTTCCATTACCAACTGCAAAGCTAGTCAGGCGTCACCATATTCACATGTCAAGCACTCTGCATTCTGCATTGGTCTCTAGTCAGTCAGGGTATATGACCGGCATGGAAGCCAGTGTACACACCACCAGTACTGAGGAGTCTGTCACGATGCAACACAGTACAACTGGGATCACTTCACTTAGTCGACATTCGAATACATGACATTTAATATGCAGCATCTTGCACGGCTCATGGCTGTATAGTCTCGTCCACAAATACAACTGTCCTGTATAGCATATTAACTTGTTGAACTAGTGGTAGTAAGCATTGTTCAGTTTCTTGTTGACCTGTAAAGAAAAGCATGTATTCAATTTCAGTAAACAAAAAAATGCATGATAGTAGTGGAGTTGGGAGTAAATAATGATGCCATATAATAACTACTACCCACAGGTGTACACATATTCATTTTTGACATTTAATTTTTATACAAACACGAATACGTGAGGTTGTATGGTCATAACAAATGTTGCAAATGACAAAATAAGGTTATTGTGATGCCAACATTCCCCTGACAAAATATTCAAGCGTTCATTATGTATGTCTACCTTCTTCAACACTGTATTATTGATTTTTGAGTCATCGTGCAGTATATATATATATATATATATATATATATATATATATATATATATATATATATATATAGAGTTCAGAAAAGCGTTATTAGAAACAGGTGACGCTGAAATAATCGAATGGGTACCTTCTAGAGAAGGATACTGGGGTGTTTCTCTGGGGTTTAAAGAAGGAATGAACGTTATGGGACGTATATTGATGAGAATTCGTGAAGAGGCAAGGGCAGATTGTGACGTGGCAACGGACGTCACAAGGTCGTCGTCCCGGTGAGTGTCACTTTATTAGTCAGTTCGTGTACAAGCACTTCCGTAGCACGTGCATGTTTCCGACACCCTGTTAGCTGTCAATCAAAGTGGGGTAAAGCCACTAGCGGAGATTGAGTGTGCGTGGTCACGCCACTCGCCTGTGCATATTCGGACCCGCCCTCGTCTGTCGCGTTTCCTACATAAACCCACCGAGAAAACGTTGCAGCACATCGGCGGACCACAATCAACGATACTACAGTAAACATGTCTACCGACGCTTGGGGAAACAAGGGGACGACCATCGACGATGTCGTAAATGACATGAGTACGAACGAATTTGTACTTGACTCCACCATTCCGGAAAGAGGCGACCTATCCGGGTTGCAGCTTATGCCGACGGCGTGTCCAGGTGCGTGAGAACGACTTCACATGCGCATCGCACGTAGCTCGGGTGCCGACCTACCGCTACATGGTCCGGGTGCTCCTGGGTCAGGTGGCGCACCCCGGACAAGAGATCTGGGTGACGTTCTGGGACGAGCAGAGTTTTTCCGCCATCTGACCCAGATATTGGCCCATCTAAGTGGTGCGCGAGTGCGCGTGAATCTCAGACAAGAGGCGCGCGGACATTACATATCATACAATATTACTGACTTAACCGTGATGAACAGATAAAATGAGCATTCCCTTCACACCCACATACACTCCGCCCCGCGTCGATCACGATGACGTCATCGACTTGACGTCTGAATCGGAAGACGTCGATGCGTCCGTCAACGTGTCGTCCGACGAAGACGAAGAAGACAACCGTCGCCGCCAGGCCGTATTGCTCGAGTCGAAGTTAAAAGCGTGCTTCGCCGAGCACGTGGCTCATTTGATTATTCAGCTGGCCCGCTGTTCGTGCGGTGCTTGTAGCATCGAAGACCCGAGCCAGCTCCACCACGTGGACGGTTGCCTACGTCCACCGGAAGAACTGGTACACATATACTTTGTTGAAGGTATTAACGCTTTGCTCGCGCGCGACGTGTTCAAAAAGTGGTTGGCCGTCTTCAACGAGTTTAACTTGGTGGGCGCGTCGACGCGGCAGAACGCCGACAGCTGATGCCGTGGTTGTACGACGACTGGAACGACGGTAACTGGTTGAGCGAAATGGAAGACCTGGTTAAAAAAGACCTGGAATGCACTCTGCGAAATCGAGATAAACAATTTTTATAAAACAAATTCACTCAATTAAATGTTTGCGTGGCGATGTACGATGTTTTACCGGTGGTGCGATTAAAAATAAGTGAGGGTCCATCTGTGTTGTGTTGTTTCTAAATGGTATTCTACGATGAATGTATGTATTTATTCAAACAAGTGGTAGATCTGTAGCCATTTAGTCAAACAGATGATCTGAGAAAATACATTAAGAATCCCGCAGATGTCTGAATTCTACATAACTTTCCGGGAAGCGTAGAACACGCATCAACATAGAAGGGTAGCTTACCGTTAAGTGCAGTCACAAAAACATCATTACCCTGGCGGTGGGTTTCATAACAATCTGGGAACTGTTCTATCAGGCACCGGCTAAGTCAAAATAGGGGGCGGTCGTTAAACTGTCACTCCCGTTAAAGTGGGTGGGGGAAAGTCACCGTATAACCTTTAAGTAAAGGTTCCACTGAGCTTAGTGTGCGTCCAGCCGTTGTAGTCGACGCTGCCATCACCGTCACCATGAAAAGTCACCCATGTCGCCATTGTGGAATGGTTTTTCACTGTAGGATGCAGTTACGACAACACTTAGACATACATCGGAGGTGAGATTTTACAAAATGTATTAAAACTTCGAAGATAAGCTAATTTATAAGAAACGTCTTAATTACAACCTATTCCGTCGAACACGTTTGAGTTGACCGCCCTCTGGTGAATGTTCCGACAGTAGAAGTTACACTCGTGCTTGTGGCTCTCCCTAGCGAACGTAAATGTAGTTGTGGTTTCCGAAATTTACCCGTGTAGCGGGCGCCCTCTACTGGATGTTATGGTTATATATATTTAATAACAACCGATTTCGCTGTACGCGTGTGAGTAGCAACAAACACCCTCTGGTGAACGAATATATACTAGATTTGACCACCGTTCTCTATAGAGACCGTAAATGCGGTATTGGTTACCGAAACGCCCTATGGTGAATACGGTATATATCCTTATGCAGGAGGCGTTCTCTATCGGGACTTTTTCGAGTTGGTATTGTCGAGCGTGGTATCTGTTACCGGGCTAACATAGTCTAGGAAGACATACGCGGTGACCGTATGTCCTTGTTTTTTATTATATAAATAACAACCCTACTTACCAGCGTTGCTATCCGTATCCACCTAGCGGAGAAATAATATGTAGATGTAATACGGTGAAGAGTGGTAGCTGTGACGCGTGAAAGAACGTAGTATATATCCGCGTATCTTTGGCTTATTCAGAACCGTTGCGCCGAGTGGGCAACCATTCGACACTCCATCGACGAGCTCTTGTGTCGTGGATGCCGCGTCGTCCAACACGAACTCTCCGTCCGTTCAACGGGTCCTGCGTGATCACGATTACTACGCTATATATTCGTAACTTTGCAATGATCATGCGAATAATGCAAACACTCCACTCGCCGCCGTTTACAACGTCCATGCATACACCACAACACATGTCAGCGGGACACGTGTGCGACTCGTGTGGACGAACGTTCACGAGACGAGACGAGACAATCTTGTTGTACACGTGAGAAATAAACGTTGCCGTAACTTCCTACAGAAACGTATTTCGAAGTCGCAATACGCTTGTGGGACTTGTGGTAAACTATTCGTCGCGAGAAAGTCTTTGACTCCTCACAAGAAAACAGGTCGATGTAACGTTATCGCCCAACCTCCCTTACCAAAACGCTCGAAATTAGCGCAAAGTGTTGCACAGCTCGGGGACGACATCGTGGATGACCCAAAACTGCCGCCGCTCGAAGATCCATCACTCGACGTCGTATCCGAAGAGGTGCTAGGTGTTATTCGCGACCACTGGGCGAGTATTCGAACATCCGTCGTGAGAGGTTCTGTTCAAAGCAGATATAATACTCGGGTGAATACTCTAGACACCAGGGATCTCGAGGGTCGATTGCTTCGAGTATTCGACGAGCAACAAGACGCATTTATTGTTAACCTCAGCTACGGGTTTATTATCAGACACAAACAAACGTCGCGGTACAGATATTACCACGCATCGCAAACCTGCTGTGGACGTTACCTAGACAAACCCAGTCTGATTGAAAATCGCAAAGATTTTGGCACGTTCCTGCAACGCATACAGCAACCGGACGTGTTGCAACTCGCGATCAAATAGAGACCGGATTCGATGTGGGTGTTGGAAATCGTGACGAATGTCACGTTTTTCATCAACCGAATTCGTCATCACCCCATCGGATGCAGCACTGTCATTCTCCCCGACTATGTGAAAAACAACAAGTCTATCATCAGTCTAGAGAGAGAACCGATACACAGCAATCGGTACAAAGATAACTTGTGCTTGTTTCGTTGTCTAGCCCTTCATCGCGGGTGCAATCATCGACATTTAGAACAGTCGATAGCGCAACTATATGAACATTACAACAAAGCTGGCGTAGGCTTCCGGATATTTCGTGGTGTTACATTAGAAGAACTCGACCGTGTAGAAGAACTCTTCCAAACGAATATATGCGTTCTTTGTGTTCGTATCCCGAAACGTTGAATGTAAATTTGAGCGAGACACACTTTTCGTTCATCCAAGACATCAACAAATACTGCAGCACGTATCGCTGTGGAAAATGTGGTGATTCCCTATGGAAGACGCCGTACGCGTTGCATAGGCACGAAAGAACGTGTGAAAGTGGCGTCCGTCGAATATACACAGGGCGTGTCTATCGGCCGCTTCCATCTCTTTTTCAACTGTTAAACGAAGAAAACATTCATGTTCAAGAGCGTTTGCGCTATTACCCGTAGCGTGCGACGTTTGACTTAGAGTGTTTTTTTGACGGTGCAAACCTACCTTCGGACAGCGAAAAGGTCCAGTGGGTGGCGCGGCATGAACTTTTAAGTGTGAGAGTAGGTCCAAACATACCTGGGTTTGAACAACAGCGCTGTTTCATTACAGACGGCGACTCGAAAAAGCTAGTTGAAACCATGTTGTGTGTCTTGGAATCTATGAGTGAGACAGCGTACAACGAACTGGAAGATTTTGACGCAGATGTTTTCGAACAACTGACACAACTCGAAGCTGACTGGGAAGAAAAGCAAACGGCTTCCTCGGCTCTCTCAAACGAGGGTGGTGAAGAGAGAGATTCGAAGAAGAAGAATCCCTACACTAGGCTAACTGACCGTCTACTCGGTCATCTCAGACAACTGCCTGTCATAGCGCAACCAGGGAGATGCAAAACGGAGGAGCTACTCTGAAGCAGCGATCGAGGGGGCATTGAGAACAGAAAGGGTATTTATGGGAGACTCCATTTTGCGAAAGACAGACAGGACATTAAGCAAAGGAGAAGACGTTGTTGTTTGTCTTCCGGGGGCTAGGATAGAGCATGTGACTGAACGGGTAGAGAACGTTTTGGGGCATGGCCAAGGGGGGTCTATATTAGTACATGTAGGGACGAACAATGCAGACAGGGATGGAACAACCAGGATAGTAGAGATACAGAGAGTTGGTAGAGACACTGAAGAAGACGAGAGTTGAACAGATCATACTCTCAGGAATCTTGCCAGTGATCAGGGGAAGGGGAACAACATTTAGAAATTGCAAGAGGATGGCAATTAACGGACTATTAGAGCAGATGTGTGAAGAAGAAGGAGTTGGATTTGTAGATTTGTGGGGAAATTTTGTTGGTAAAGAAGACATGTTTATGAGAGATGGCCTCCATCTAAGCGGAAAGGGCGCAGCAGTGTTCTCCGAGAACCTTCTTCGATCGATGAATAATGGAACAGGTTGCAACTTTTTAAACTAGTTTCGCAGGGGGATACACAGAGAAGCCAAATACTAGAGGCATAGATAAAGATAGCAAAAAGACATCAGCAAAGAACAGCCTGGAAAGCCCTACGGAATTTGGTTATAAATGTGTTTGTTTAAATGCAAGGAGCATAGTAAACAAAAGAAATGAACTAAACATTATGGTAGAAGATATTGACCCTCACATAATAGGTATAACTGAATCTTGGGCCACACCCGATATATCAGATGCTGAATTAGGAATGACAGGGTATGTAATGTTTAGGAAAGATAGATTAGGAAGAAGGGGAGGCGGAGTTATTTTATATATTAAAGAATCCATCCAAGCTTATGAAATAAAATTAGAAAAAAAGCAGAATGTGAAGAAGCTGTCTGGTGTAACATAGTTACAGGAAAGTCAACATTAACTGTTGGGTTAGTGTATCGGAGTCCAAACATAAGCATGGAAGAGAATGAAAAAATACATAACGCTATCAAAGAAGTGAGTAAACGGGACTGTATTATTATGGGGGATTTTAACCATGGGCATATACAGTGGACATCTCTACAGAGTACCGGGAGAGAGGATCAAGAGTTTTTAAATTTAGTACAAGATAGTTTCCTTTCTCAACATGTGTTAGAAGCAACCAGGGGCGAGAATGTGTTAGACATAGTATTGAGCTCACAAAAGGAATTTGTTGATAATGTCAAGATATGTGAGCCACTGGGGTGTAGTGATCACAACCAGATACATTTTATCATTAAAGTAAAGGGAGAACGGAATAGAAAAATAAGGTACAGGAAAAATTTTCACAAAGGAAGATATAAGGACATGAGGGAATATTTAGCAAAGATAGACTGGAATAACACACTGAAGAATAAGACAGCAACAGAATGCTGGAATATTTTAAAGAGTGAAATTGACTGCGTCGTTGACAAATTTGTCCCCTTGAAAAAACAGGGGAAACGGTCAAAGAAGATACACTTATCGAAGGAAGCCATTAGAAAAATCAAGTACACGCAAATGATGTGGAAGACATATAGACATACCGGAAGTGAAGAAGACTATAGCATTTATAAAGAAGCACTTAATCAAGCTACAGCTGAAATTAGAAATTCAAAGAGAAGCTATGAAAAAATAATTGCTTTTAATATAAAACATGACAGCAAGAGTTTTTATGCGTATGTTCGAAGTAAACAGAAAGTTCAGGATAAGGTCGGTCCTCTAGAAGGTAGTGATGGAAACATAATAACAGAGGGATTCTTAATGGCAGAAAACCTAAATGAGTACTTTAGTTCGGTGTTTACCAGGGAAGATATTAGTATATTACCAGTACTTGAGACTAAGTTCGAAGGGAGAGAGTTTGACTATTTAGGACAACTAATTGTAACCCCAACAATGGTAGCTATGAAAATAAGAGATATGAAGGATAATAAATCACCTGGAGTGGATGGGACTCCTCCCAAATTACTATTGGAAATTGTAGAACAAATCAGCATACCGCTTGCAACAGTGTTCAATCTGTCATTAGAGGAGGGAATAGTTCCGTTAGAATGGAAAGAAGCAAACATTATACCATTATTTAAAAAAGGTTCGAGGAACAAGTCAGAGAATTATAGACCAGTGAGTTTAACATCGGTGATTTGCAAACTATTAGAAAGACTAATTAAAGATCACCTGGTTGATTTTCTTTTTAAAAATAAATTGATAAACCCATCTCAACATGGGTTTTTAAAAGCGAGGTCATGCTTAACAAATATGTTATGTTTTTTGGAAGATGTCACAAAGTGGCTAGATGAGGGATCACCAGTAGATATAATCTACTTAGATTTAAAAAAAGCCTTTGACAAAGTGCCACACCAAAGACTACTACTTAAACTAAAGACCCATGGCATAGGAAATGGAATGATCAACTGGATAGAAAAATGGCTTATTGGTAGAAGACAAAGAGTAGTAGTTGATGGGGAGGTTTCAAACTGGAAATCGGTTTTGAGTGGAGTACCGCAGGGATCAGTACTGGGACCTATTTTATTCTTAATATATATCAATGATTTGGATGATGACATAACAAGCAAGGTGTTGAAGTTTGCGGACGACACAAAAGTGTTCAGGAAAATTAAAAGTGATGCAGATAGACAGCAGTTACAAGATGATCTTAATAAGTTGATAGAATGGTCTGAGAAGTGGCAAATGCTGTTTAATTTTGGAAAGTGTAAGTGCCTTCACACAGGACATGGGAATGAAGATGCACAATATACAATGGGTGATAGTGCTGACATGAAGGTATCAGAGCAGTGTGGAATTGCAGCAGCGAAGGGAAACCAAATTCTTGGATTAATTAGGCGATGAAAATATTGACATAAATATTTTTTTCACAGTCAAGGAAGAGAGAAGGACTAGAGGACATGGAGTTACATTAGCAAAGAAGCAGTGTAGACTAGATATTAGAAAATTTTCATTTTCACAAAGAACAGTAAACGAATGGAACAGATTATCAGCTGATTGTGTAGGTGCTAGTAGTGTTAATATATTTAAAAATAAAATCGACATATACCTAAGAAGGGCGGGGTATACTTAGATAGATAGGTTGGACTCTCGATAAGCCAAATGGCTTCCTAGTCCACCTGCCATCTAGAGTTGAATCTCTAGGTGGCAATATTGTTAAATCTTGTTAAATCTTGTTAAACTCGGGAAAGTACGATATGAACGTTATAAAAAGTTTTTGTTACCTCACTTTCTTCACCACGTTAATACTGATGACGACGACGACGATGAAAGACGCTATGCATCTTCCTGGTTTGTGATAAAAAAAAACTTTATGTGTTTGTCAACGAACACTCAACAATTTCTCGACATCACCAACTATCTCGCCCCGGGTTTCAGCTATGATAAGTATTAAAAAGCGTACGGCTGCAAAATATGTATAGGACACCCCTATGAGTACATGAACTGTTTACAAAAGTTAGAAGAACACGCCCTCCGACCAAAACAGGCGTTCTACAGTAGGTTAAAAAACGAGAACATATCGGACGAAGACTACACGTACTATCAACGAGTGTGGCGAGATAACAATATGAAGACGATGCGTGATTTCCTCGAGTGGTACAATAATAGAGACGTGGGGCCATTCTTGCAGGCAATCGCTATGCAATTCGATTTTTATAGACAACGAGAGATAGACATGTTCAAAGACGGAATCAGCGTCCCCGGTTTGACTTGCTGTACCTATTCAATGATTTGCCGCCGGAGATGTATTTCACCGTCTTCAATGAAACAAACAAAGATTTACATAAACTACTTAAAGATAATATCGTCGGTGGGCCAAGCGTAATATTTCATAGGTTTCACGAAAAAGAGGTCACCAATATAAGACAACACGACTACGGCGAGAGGAATCACCCGTGTAAGACAATAGTCGGAAACGACGCCAACGCACTTTATCTATGGGCTCTTATACAGGATATGCCAACGGGGTGGTACACTCGTCGACGCGAAGAGAATACGTACCGTTTGGAACACGCTAATCGATACGGACGTATGGCTGTGGAATGGCTGTCGCGGGAAACAGCACGAACCGGAAATTTATTCGACACCAGACCAACGGTTCGGAAAAACGAGTCGGCAAACTCCTCGTTGACGGTTGGTGTCCAGAAAAGCGGACGGCCTATCAATTCCCCGGCTGTTTCTTCCACGGGTGTCCATGTACCGGTGAAGAAGTCAACAACGTCAACGGTAAACCAATGACCCAACTTCTCGCAGAAACGAGAAAAACACGGCGTACTTGCGTGAGTTCGTCGAGGTCGTGGATATGTGGGAATGCGAGTGGAAACGAATCAGAAAGGAAGCGGAAATGAAAGAGTTTCTAAAGGTCACCTGCCCGCGTCGACGAGAGCCTTGGGAGTTATCACAGGCGGAGATTTTATCAGCCATCCGTGCCGGGACATTGTTTGGTCTCGTCGAATGAGACATTCACGTCCCGTCGGGATTACGCGACTACTTCGCCGAAATGCAACCCGTGTTCAAGAAGTTTGATATAATCGAGAGGATATCGGTCCTTTAATGCAAAGGTACGCCGAAGAACACGATATAATGAAGCGACTGCAACGCACCCTGGTGGGGAGTTACCGAGGCGACAACATTCTACTGGCAACGCCCCTTCTCAAGTGGTACGTGCAACATGGGCTAGTTGTCACCCGCGTGTACCAGGTGATCGAATACGAGCCGAAACCTTGGTTTCGTGCGTTCGGTGATTCCGTGTCGGCGGCACGACGCGCGGGTGACGCTGACCCGGATCGGGCGACAATTGCAGACACTATGAAACTACTTGGCAACCCGGGTTACGGAAAAACGGTAACAAACCTCGACAGACACCGCGATGTAAAATACTGCACGAAACGCGGTGCTGCAATATTGATCAACAATCGACGATTCCGACAGCTTGACGTTGTCGATGAGGACGTTTACGAGATCGAAATGAACAAACGCTCCGTATCTTATTCTTTACCCTTACATATTGGTTTCTTTGTGTATCAGTACGCTAAATTGCGAATGTTACAATTTTATTATGATTTCATCGATACCTACATCGAGCGACCCCGCTTGCAGTACTGCGAGATGGATACAGACAGTTCTTATATCGCATTGGCCGGAGAGTCCGTTGATGACCTTGTCTCACCGTTAATGCGCGAACATTTCTTTCGGCACAGGGCCGAATTGTTACCATTGGAATGTTGCGGTGAGCACGAAGACGCTTACGTCGAATGCCGTCTTGCCGGTCGTGTGTGGATAACGACAAACAATTGTTGTAAAGCGCGCAAAGCTTATGATAAACGAATGCCGGGTCTCTTTAAAATATAATTCGAGGGCGATTGGTTCATCGGCTTGTGCTCCAAGACATACTAATGTTTTGGCAGCGCAGATAAATACAGCACAAAAGGTTTAAACAAACGGCAACACGAGATTAATAAAGACACGTTTCTTGCTGTCTTAACGCAAAAAAGAAGTGGTCGCGGTTGGAACCGCGGTTTCCGAGTAAAAGACTCCTTTGTATATATTTACGTGCAAGAACGCGCTGCGCTCACGTATTTCTACGGGAAGCGCAAAGTGCTGGACGATGGACTGAGCACGGCGCCCTTGGATGTGTAACTGTACTACTACTACTACTTCTACTACTACCACTACCACTACCACTACCACTACCACTACCACTACCACTACCACTACTACTACTACTACTACTACTACTACTACTACTACTACTACTACTACTACTGTGGTTGTTCAATGTGAATAAAACGATTTAATACCCAACAATTGTTCACGTTTTATTATGTACTCACAACATGCGTAGAATCGTTTGATACACACACACACACACACACACACACACACACACACACACACACACACACACACACACTCACACAACGTAAGAGTATTATTTTATGAGCACATGCTATATACCTTTAGTGTGCAACGTTTTAATCCAATTAAACACACGACGATCATTAGCGACTAAGTCTGTATTGAACGCCTTTACAAAGTTAGTCATCGATACACCTCTACTCCTCAGCAGCAAGTAGGCTACGCAATATTGTCCACACACGGTTGACAAAGGGCTTTGAAGCGTTTTATCGTTGTATGTCCATTCTTCGCAATTGTCCTGCAGAAACCGTCGAAATGCGGTGTGTAGTGGTGGAAGTCCGAACGAGTCAAAGTATTCGCCGGTATTTTTCGTGGAGGCGTAAATGTTGACTCGGCTTATCGCTGGCGTGGGTGTTTCAGACGAACGCCGCAGGGTAAGTATCACTTACTGGAGGTAACCGTCTCTGGGTACTACGCCTCGGACGATACTTCTCGTTTGACTGTCGGAAGAGAAGATCTGCTCGATCTGTATGGTGTCCATTGTATTCAGTAGTCGTAGATGACGTTCCTACTCCTGTATATTTCGAGAACAGTCTCAAACTCGTACTGTACGTTGTCGAAACTTTTAGAGACAAGATCACCGTGCTTCCCTTTTATCGGCTCAATCCTTAAGAGGGGCACGACCCTGTCTTCGACCACGCGCGGTTCCACTATACCCGTGTACACGTACAACGCATAAAAAAGCTTTGTGCCAGTTCTATCACCGATTCGGCCTCTATAACAGTGGTGAAACCGTCTTCTTTTTTATTTTCGGGACTCGTGTAGATATCGCGGGTTTAAGCCTAATACTCGTTGTAGGTTCAGGGAGTACACGGAAAACGAGCTGTTTTGTATCATGTGTATAGTCACTTTTTGCGTGATGTTGCTATAACTCAATTTCACCTTCTTTTCTTTCACAACCGTTCGTATGCTTCTGTTGATTGCGCCGGTAAGCGTTTCTGGCGTGTCGTAGTAACCCGCCTCGATCTTAACAACGAAATCGATACCGTCGAGGGTGACGCCGAGCCAAGTATTATCGCTGGTAACGTTGTACCAACTGTGCGTGTATTGCATCTCAACCAGACCGCATTCCCACTGTCCTGACATACTTATACGCTGTGGTGAGGCCGTCGCGTAGCGGGTGAACGTGTGGTCGGTATGCAAGTCCAACGACGCGTTGCTTGGCAGTGTGAGATAAAAATCGTTTTCAGACATGTCGAGTTCGTTTCATCGACGGATTCGGCAGAAGGTATCCCAGACAGCTGCTCAATAACGCCGTCCAAAGGTTTGAGTCTCCGTTCCCCGCTGTCTGGTTGTAAATACTGACCACTATCACCGTGTACAGTATGACGACTTGAGTAAAAAACAGTACTTCCGCCTTGGGAAACTCGTTTCCGCAAATCTCCCAGCGAGAAATACTACTTCCTGTACTGCTACGCACTTCCGCCGACCCGTCCATCACACACCCGACTGGTTAGGTGGTTGACGTATGACTAACCTAAGGACGCGTGTTTTTTCATCGATCCAACTGTTGATCGAATTGGGGTTAGCCACACCAGTTCACTAGCAGTTGTGTTCTCTTCCCCTCCCTTCGACGTCGCAACACCTTCTCCACTCGATACAGTTTATTTTTAGTCACCAGCACTTTCTGTACTTCAGATTCGTAGAACGTCCCGTCTAGCATGTCTCCTCGTTCGTCAATCAAACGGTAAACCGGCTGGTCAGATCGATGCACCTCTCGAATAGAGAAGATTTCTTCAGTCCAATTCGGCAAGTAGCCTTTTTTGAACTGCCGCTTTACTTTGCTGATTCACACACGATCCCCGACTCGTAATTTCGGTTTTAGTCCACTTGTTTCTCCGCTGTACAATCGCTGCCACACGACCTCCTGATTCGACGGTTTGACTTGATACGGAGTCATTCCTATACCGCGGTGATAGGTGTTATTGTACGAATGTAAAAAAGCCGGCATTTTTTCGATGTAATTCAATGTCTGGTGTTTGGTGAAATACTGCCACTTGCGTGTCTTCAACGTACGATTGAACCTCTCGACGACGCTCGCTTTGGTTTCTTCGTTGTGAGTCGAAAAATGTTGAATACCCCGTTCCTTCAGTAAATTATGAAAGGGTCGATTGAAGAACTCCGTACCTTTGTCCGTTTGCAGTGTCACCGGCGTCACTTTCACCAACAGTTGCTTAAAGGCGTTCACGAGAGACGACGCTGTTTTGTTCTTCAGCGGGACGCACCACGCCTGTTTAGAAAACACGTCGATCACGGTAAGTAGAAAGGTCGTCCCGTTGTTGTATTTTTTTCAGGTTAGACACGTCGACGAGGTCAGCATGCCACTGTTGGTGTTGGCCCCCTACGACAACGCGACGACGTTTGAAACGATACCTCACGGGTTTATGAAGGGTATATGTATCTTGCTCACGTAACCATCGCGTAGTGGCGTTCCCCGGTGTGTTGGCAGCACGCCGTAATCGGTCGTCACCGCCGTAGCTTCCGGTATGTCTCGGGTTAAAATATATACGTTTCAGCGATTCTCCTTGGTTGGTTCGGCGGCGTCCCATTCTGTCGTGTTATTAACTGGTACGATACCTCCTTCGCACCACTGGTACACGGCTGTTCTAACGCGATGGCGAACGAAGAGTGCAACGATATATAGTATTACGCAAACTACAGCGACAACTATCATACCGAACGTTCTATATCCTATCATCGTCATGGTAAAGTGTCGCCTATTTGCGGTGTGCAACTCGTTAATAAGGTTCCCAACGTTGCAGCAACGACGGTGACCTCTGTAGTGCCATCGCTCTGGGTTACCGATCAAGTCCATAGAGACGTTGAGGCGCTTGAGCTGGTTAGCAAAACGTTTCCATCCCACCTGCACGATGTGTTTTCTTTTTCTCAAAACATCGTTCACGAGATTCACCATGTTGCTTCCGGTCACCACTTCACCGTTATGCACGAACTCGCCTCGATCATTCCAGTCGACGGCGGAGTCCGCTTTGAGTTTTTCTACCAACCGCTGCGCCTTTCTTTTCAACGTTTTCGTAACGCTGTCGACAATTTCGACTTCGACGCTACCCGACGGTGTGCTTTCTTATTAGCGTTTGCAATGATGGCTCTGGTCAATTTTCGATCGTTGGTTTTGGCCAACAAATGCAGTCCCAAAGCGTTTCTTTTCACGCGGCTAGACATCTCGTAAATGACGACGCGCGCGGTGAGAGTCTCCTTTCATGTCTTTGGTAGATACGTATACTGCACCTCGTCCGGAAAAACGTTCGTGCGCAAACGCAGATGTTCGGGTGTTTCCTCTTTCAGGTCAATTAACAGATAACCGTACGGACCCGATGTCGTGTCTTTAAACGCCTCTTGCATGTACTTCATGCGTCCCGGGTACATTTGTCTGGCGAGATGTGTCACATGTGTCGCATCACGTGGGTTCTTAAAAGCAACTATGTATTGGGCGTTTAGACTAATAGTGCGACTTTCCCTCTTTTTCGGAAACATACTCTGTACCAGATATACGACGGATGTATTACAGTGATGACTCTTTTTGGTGAACAAGTTTGTGACTCTACCGTCAGTTTCATTCATCAGATCTGGTCGTCTACGATCACCAGGTTTTTCCTCTTCGAATCGAACAAAGACTTGTCCGGTAAACCACAGGTGTTGCCACTCTCCATAACACCACACAACGTTTTCTGGGAGTGGGACGATGAATGAAGAAGCGTGTTGTAGTATTCGCGTAACAAATGTAGTCTTTCCACACCCCGTCGGTCCCGCGACAATACAGGTAAACGGATGTTTCAAACGAGTGTCCATGTCGTCGTATGAACACATTTACTCTCGCTTATAACACCGAATCAACCGGTGGAGAGGTAGTGGTATTCATTCACCAGAGGGCGTTCAACGCAGAGGGGGCGTTACGTGTACTAGAACATCTACACAATCACAGGAAGAAGGAGCCATATTCGCACGGGAGGGAGTCGCCTTCGTTCACCAGGGGGCGTTTCGTTCACCAGTGGAGGTGATGTGTCACTCAGTCGCTAGATGGCGATACGATACAAATTACACAAAATCGCTCAACTTCCGCTCTCAAAGATCGCTCACCTTCCTGCGGCACCGCACAGGACGTCCATAAAACCCAGACATACTACTCAAACCACTGTTTTAATAATTGTGAAATATTATTCGCCGTTTGTCGTTCTGTTACACGAGATAACGTATGCTCCCCCTAAAAATACAAAGCTTCTAGCCCGACCAACAAGAGCCTACTACCAAAGTCCCCCATGTCAGTTGTATTTATCATTTTGTCCCTCACGTCATCTAGTCTCTCTGATCGATATGTACTTTCGCAATTACTAAGTTTATTAACAAGAACCAGCGTAATCAAATACACTACCGGTACATATCAACACAGACACAATGTCACAGTCACATGTTATGTCTGGCTGAGTGGCCTAGGCTAGGCTTGGCCTAGCGATGTCGATGGTGACTGTCAAACTGGCTTGCCTTGCCGTTTTCAGTGACACTGTCAGACTTATAATTATTATAATCTTATTTTGTACTCGTCAACATTTTGTTTTGCCGCCTTTATCCCATGTTAAAAGGCCTGTGTTTTTCGGGTGTCGAGCAAGATCTGGCTGTATCACAAACTGGCGATATGACAAGAAAATGTAGTGAAAACACTTCACGGCACAATCAAAGTGTGTGAATCCATCATCAAAGAGCGTCGCAACTTATTTTATTACTGGTTATGCCATACTATTTGACAGCAAGATTCTCGTTGAAGTCAACTTGTGAAGTCACGCCTCTGCCTCTTTTTTTGTGCAGCTGCGTTTGCCATATGTCTTAGTTTATATGATTACCTACCTTATTGTAGGTAATTACAGTTGTGTAGAAATGTGTCGCTTGAGGCAATTTTCTAAAACATAATTGTAGTTATATGTTACAGAGTAGCCTAGGTTAAGCCTAATAAAGGCCCACAATCGTAATCAAATCATGATGTAAAGGCAGCTTAAAAATAAAATCATCAGATACGATGTTAAATATGGCCCATGTAAAATTATTTGTGTAAATTTATTTGTTATAAATTATTGAATCAAGGTGTTGCTTATTATCATATTCAGCATCGTAACGACACAAGGAAATCTTCTGCCAGGTAAAAAAATCCGTGACATTTAATATTATTCAAGGGCAGATAACAAAACCAGTTTTTGACGTAGGCATTTCGAGATTTAGAATTTGTCGCTTTAGTAACTATTGCAGGTACTATGCTTATGAAAATTTATTTATATATATATAAATATATATATATAATATATATATATATATATAATATATATATATATATATATATATATATATATATATATATATTATAGATATGAGCAAACAAATGATAAATATTTCAGGTATGTACATGTTCTATCCACATCTTGACAGAAAGAAATGTCTCCTGACCAGTGGCTTTTCTAAATACATCGTTGATCCGGATAAGAATTTGGCTTATGACATTGTGCAAAGTTATGTGGATGACAGACTACCTAAGGTCACTTCTCCCACATTTGACAACTGGAAAGAAACTCTTTCAGATATCCCGCAGAAAGTTAACTACACACATGTATGAATATCTGATGAAGAGAAAAGTGGTTGTTTTATCAGGAGATGGAGTCATAATCGATAATGTTATGTCGCCAGTGGCAGAGAAACCACTCACAAAGGGGTACAACTGTTATGGATCTGGACATGTGTCAGAGATCAAAGTAAACATTACTGATGGATTCTGCCATGTCTGGTCTCACGTCTTGGCCAGCATGAAACAGCTATCCTATCTTTACAAGATAGTTATAGATGTTGACTGGTCGTTTGTGTTAAATGCGGAGTGCCGTAATCTTGTTTGCCCTAGTCGAGTTCCGCGAACCACAGATTAAGACCAGCTGCACAGGACAACCTCAACAATGGCATCTGCCCTCTAGAACAAGCAAACCCTCCTTCCTCTTTGTACTACCAGTACTACAGTAAGCAGGACGGCCATGAGGTGTGGCTTCTCTGGGGAGAGAAGCTATTAATTAGGGACATCTAACTGAATGTTTATTTAACTGAAATGTTCAATAGTAATAGAACATTATTTGGTAATGTACTCTAGTATGAGTATGATTACTTTGCTTTGTACTCGAGTACGAGTATGATTACTAAAAAAAGTACTAGTACTATGAGTACGAGTACAGTACGATTACGCCATCTCTGGTCACAACAAGAAGTTTTGTTTTAATGACATAATTGCATAATTTAATATTTTATAACTAAATACATGCCGTTCAATACAAGCTGGCATATCACCAGAAGATGAACGCAGATCTCATGATCGGGGCAGAAGCGTTCATCTCTGAAAGGGAAACCAATGGTTTGCGTCAGGTGCGAATTGATGAATTATTTAGTAGCGTCCGCACGTATTTCGTTACCGTGTGCGGCAAGCTACCGCTGCAAGACGAGGTACTGAAGCGAACTGAGGTTGCGGATATCTCCCTGCAGACGAGTGCTAAATCTGCAGATCTGGTGTTCTTTGTGAACACTTTCCCGGCGCTGATGCCAGCAGGTTCAACGCATGACTCACTTTGGAGGCATTCGCCGAATACCAATGCACGACAATCGACGACTGTGTCCGCGACAGGATGGATCTGTCGTGGAAAGAACCGAGTGACAAGAAGAACGGCGGTGGTGTGAAGCCATTCCTGGCTCTGGCTGGCGTGATGCTGGGCATCCTCACCATCCCTCACAGCAGTGCGCACTGCGAGCGTGTCTTCTCCTGCGTGAGACAGAACAAATCCGACACACGAAATGCGCTAGGCAACGACACGTTGGAGTCGCCTCTCGTGCTCAAGTCTAACTCAGTAAGTTGCATCGACCGCGAGTACAGTGCCGCTACCCTGAGGAGCCCGAAGAGTGCTTACCACCGGTCACTGAACACTGACAAGAAGTAGTAAATAACTAATCATGCCTGCAATGGGTGTATCACTTGGATTGTAAGAACATGGAACTCAGTTTACACATGGACCTGGACGTTTTCTTTAGTTTGCTGCTGACTATGTCACTAGCTGATCTGGCAATGCTGATCAAAACTAAACAACTATCGCTGATATAGATGTCAATAAAATTCTCATGTGTAAATTGTTGTCATGTTGTCTCATGTAGATATATTAGCTATCATCTATTACATTGTAGTGTATGTGGCACTGACGTAATGAATTAAGATGACGCCGTGTAGACATTATGTTAAACGGTTATGCCTTCAAAAATAATATAATACGTAGTAGAAGAACACAAACCAAGCAATTTATTAATTATTGTAAATAAAACAAGACAAAGAGCTAAACCATGTATATATCAGTCTCCACTCAAAATGTGTCTTGGCATAAAAGAATAATTTAACTTCCGTTAGTTAATTTATTAGAAAAAACAATAATACTACCATGACTAGTATGAATAACTGTTTCCCACTCTATGTGAATTACCAATTTGAGGACACTAGGTGAATGCAAATTGGCTATTTTCTAAGGGACTGTCTCCCACGGTAGCTGCTGACGTAAACCCTTTGAAGTAGCCTTCCTTGGTAGTAACTGCCACATTGTAACTTAATGCGTTTTGCAACAATGTATATCCCTTTGAAGTGGTCTTTGATGGCCAACAGTAATTAGCTTTCTATTGACGTAATAATGGCAAAAAAGTATACTTTTGCGGACTGATTCAAAGACACTAATCCTACATAGTACGTTGTTCCCGATAACTGTCAAATGACCTACATGTGACACTGCTATAAATATAATTGTCCTCTTCATTGATGGGAGCTACAGTAGGAGTTGGGGTGGGGGCAGACCATTACGGAAAATATTTTGGAGAAGTAGGCAGCCCTGACTATGTCGCCAAGTGAAGCAGTAACTAAAACACAGTCAAAATTGGAAAGCCAAGAGCTGTTATAAAATTAAAACATTAATGTAAATAAAAATGTTGTAATTTCTGAAATCTGACTTTTGACCTCAGATACCAAAAAATGTGTCCTCTAATTTTGCTAATATTTTTTACACAATATCTTATAATATTGCAGAAGAGTCCCTGAAAATATTAGGAGTGGGCAAATAATAATGTTCAGAGATACATTAAATTAAGTACACCTGTGGATGAAAAACTGCACCAGGATAGTACTGTATAACCCAATACGAACATACAGCACCGTCTCTGATGTGTATGTATATGTGCTCACTAATGATAAATTTCATTACTTCACCTTTTTCAGATCACTTCACATATTATCTCTCAGTATAATGAAACTGCAATCATCACACATGAAGCTGATCAACTGTCAATACAATTTAGTCTGTGATGCTTACCATATGTATTATGCAATATAAGTTGGTCATTTGTAAGCTTTAACATTGCTCTTACATTGCTTACCTGTGCATGGTCATGTCACTCTGATGGATAATTGCATAACAATGACCCCCTGGTATATTGAATAGCAATTAAGTTACTGGCCCGAATATTGTAAAGAAAATATGCTGCTTAGGTCTTAGGTGATTACCTCCAAACAGCCCAAACTTGGGCTAACGCAGGAGTTGTTCTTCTCTAGAATTTGTCAGTCCACTACAGGTTACACATGTATCCCCTGTGTGGGATCTTTTACTTCCCCTGGCATAGAGGCTTTTAGTGTCTCTTCCGAAAGACACAGGCAAATGTGGGGTGAAGAAATTGCCTAAGTTTCGAAACCGCGGTAGGTGGGATTGAACCACCGTCCCCTCGATTGACAGTCCGGCGCTCTACCGCGCGACCACCGATCCCCACTAAAGCGATGGGCTACCGAGGTGCCCATCGCTTTAGAAGACCAAGTTTCGACACGAGTGACATCATGAAGACTTTCTGAAGCTCTTACGTTGCATGTTTCTTAAATGTAAATTTTACAGATTGCAACAATAAAGAGAAAACTCGACGTTAAATGAAAACTTGTAGTCGTGGTATAACATCTGAGGCTACTTTCACACTATACAATTTTAGCACATTTATTTATAGACTTACATGGATTACTACATATTTCGAGAAATTAAATATCAACCTCAATGACTACATTCAACGTCTTCTGTCAGTGTTGTGTCTCTTCTACATATTACAAAATAAAGTCAGTTTAAATTCGAAAAATAAAATAACACAAACAAGTAAAAATAACAATATTATTTATTAAAGCCTGCACTGTTGGCCATTTTATGAACTGGGACATCATAAAAACAAACTTTTCATATTCAATATTAACAATTGATTTACTCAGTGACATGTTCTATTAATAGTTCGATTTGCATAATTGCATTGAGACTAAAGCAATATCGGCGAAGTCGAATTCATGACTTCGACTGTTTTGACAGGGGGGCTTGGGGTTTTAAGCTATAGTATAGCTGTCTGTCATGAAAAACATTTCTTAGTTTTGGTTGTTCCTGAAAACTGTTACTGCAGAATCAGGCATACGTGATATCATGATAAATTAGCATTATAATGCAGATAACCCTTGCCCCATTAAATGACAGGCTAGCCTAAGTCTGTAAACATCGCGTCGGTGTGCGAGGCCGAGTGACAGTCAGTGTGAACGCTGTCCAAAACACTTGCCCTCTTTCTTCCAAGATTGCATTACAAAATCCACCGCTGCAGGAATGGTCTTTTACAACACGGTCAAACGTGTGACTGCATATCAAATTGCGTAGATGTCTTTCCATTACGGAATGTGCACTAGCGTTTTATCATTCACGCAGACAACGACATCGTCTACCACCCATAGCCAACAGCAACGTGTAACACGATCGCTGATTGGGTGAATAATGACTGATAATGCCATTCGCCAATCATGCGGGCGTTTACAAAATATGACTTCCACAGTGCATGGACGTCGTTGTGTACACACGACAACATTTTAGACACAGTTATGTAATAAGTTATAGATAAAATGTAACAAAACGAACGTTAAAAAATAGACTAATGTTATTAAGGTAGTTCTGTGAAGGCAGGTTACGGAAACGTCGACGGCGGTCAGTAGGGGATTGAAACCAAATGTTCAAAAAGTTATTGATTTGACATGAAATGACCCATAGAGATGAACTTGCATCATCTTTTTTTGTAATTCCACTTCTAAACCTTTGCATGTGATGTATCTGGGCAAGACAACTACGTATGCATTCTTATGTGATACATGATAAACCAACAATGGTGATCAGTCCATACATATAGCCATGTCATAATGCATCCACGAGTCACTGGAGTGGTGGCCAAAACAATATAAGGTGTGCACAGACTTTCCAGATGCTGTTTAGAGCTTTCCATTCATTTAGGTGTAACTTTTTGGTGATAATTTTCCACTGCTTGATTCTTCCAATGCGTCTGTAATAAAGAAATGTAATATATTCTTATAAACAATTATCAAATCGAAAAACATTCTTGGTTAGCTCTCTATATCTTATAAATCTTTAACTGAAACAAACTGATAATCTTGAAGTTAAAAACATGAAAATTATCTCCACATTCACACAAACTCATATTTATATAGCAATATATGTTAAAAACATATCCTTTAATAAAATAAATACCTTCAAAGTGTGTGGAACTGAGGCTTGACATATTACATGCTTTCATTTTACCATCAGAAGTATATATATATTATACATTTGTACATGTGTAAATGTTATAAATTGTAATAGTTAGTGTTTGTTGTTGAACGTTTTTTTTACCTATCTATAATTACCTTTCAACATGTATTCTCACTCTTGCAATTGCAACAGACTGAACAAGCGATGAGAGATCTGATTGCTTTTTGTTTATCAAGAAAGCAGGTGTCACTAGTCTTATGCCATGCCTTGCCATTGCTTCCTTGTTTGTCCATCCCTTGTCTGCCATTACCACACTGTTTCTCCAACAAGCCACTTTTCATAGTTATTTCATTGTCACTTACACTTCCCTCCATTAGATCGGATATAGATGTAGGAATACCTGACGGTGAAATTCCAATGAGAGCTTTGACTGTGTTTCTTGATTTGTACTCGGAGTAAGTGGCAGCTTGTACTTCAATGTCTGATGGTTTTTCACATTCCGTTTCAGTGCAGTCAATTATGATAGTCACGTCATCATAGAGGCCTTTGAAGGAATCTGGTAGCGTTTTTCTCATTCTTTTTCTGCTCATCCAGATAGGCATTTGTGATAGAATTGATTCGAAGAACTTCACACAGGTTAGGAAAATGCGCGATACACTTAATGGAGAAAGCTGAAATCTTTCTGCAAGGTCTCCATTTTGAGAACCGTGCTTCAATTTCACAAGAGTTAGAAAGAGTTCATCTTCTGGTGTCGTTGATCTTTTTCGACCACATTTGTAATGCTGTCTTTCTTCCGAGTTGTTGGAGACCCAGTAACGTAGTTTTGACAGATTTGGTGTGATGAGATATGTAATGAAGTATTGCAGTGAGGCGAAGGAGTAAAATCCTGTCAAAAATCTGATTTCACAGTCGGAATTTGAAACTTTGTTAAGTAGAACGCGATTGAAACTATTGAGTTCAATGACTGCGTCATACATTTCGGTAACATTCATTAGCATAGCAAGTACTGTTCTAAGCAGACCTTTGTACATTTCTACATCATTTCCCTTCTGTTCATCATTCATCTGTTGTTGAATAGCTCTTAGGATTCCTTGAAGTTCTGATCTTACGAGCAAGTGAGTTTCTGGGTAGACGTGTTGCTAAACAGAGCAAATCACAGCACTATGTTACTTATTGAAGTGTCATGTGAACCTGTGTGAAAGTGGTATGACATGATTAAGTATAATTGCTATTGTAAGTTGGCCTATGTGAGGTTCAACCAAAAGGGCAAATATCATTTGTTGTTCTTTGCATTATTTATGCTGTATACATGAAATGGAAAGTGAGTCAACCTTAGCTAATATCGTGACCACGTACGCACATATTTCAGGCTAGGTTTCAAATGCAATTGCTTTTGAAAATACTGCATTTGCGTTTTTTTAAATATCCAAATCATTTACATTTCCATACAAAACACCTATTTAAGTTTGACTGTCAAGAGCAACACATGCACTTGCATTTGAATTATTAAAACATTACTGCAAATTTCATTTCAGTCAAAAAACATTTGTATCAAAAACACTGGCACTTTTACTTGCATATTAATAGTTTAAAAACATTACTATATGAACCATTGTAAATGCTTGCATTTACATTCTGATAATATCAAATATTTGCATTCACATTTAAATTGAACCGTGTATCAACACAGTTGTAATTTAAATTGAACGCACACGCGCACGCGCGCACACACACACACACACACACACACACACACACACACACACACACACACACACACACTGAGTTTGCATAAGTTACGTTACACTATATGCGGCTTACTACATCTTTTGAAGATCTTTCTTGTGGTGGTTGTGGTGGTGCTGTTGATTCTGATGATGATGCTAATGGTACTACTGCATTTTCTGATGGTACTGTCTGTTCACTGTTGCTGCAAAGTAATTATGCATTATTAGATTACAGCATCCTGAGTATAAATATGTTACACTGTAGTAAGTTTCAAATGTTGACAAAGTACTTGTAAGGGAGCCGCCGTTATTTATCGGTTGTGCCGGAGGAAATGGAGGGGCATAGAGAAACACTGTTCTGAAATTAAGCTAACCCGATATTCAATCGTACACTTGTAACGTTGTCTATCCCAAATTCGTGCTTATGCAGTTCCGTGGTATTTGATATTATGTCCACAATAGTGTAAATATAGACGAATTATTATTTGCAAAGCTTTTGTACGAAAGGGTCATTTGACAGAAATCCGTGTTTGTTCATACACAATACACAATAATATTAATACCAAGGTATTCTTGAAGCTGAACATAATACATACACATAAGTAACGTGTGTGACACTTTAGTCTTAAGTAACGAAAACTTCTTATAGCACTATATCAAAGTATTAAGACTGCTCAAAATTGTTATCTACCCAGATGAATTCACTAAATTGAGAGGTTTATAATTCCAACACTATGCAACCGTGCCAGGTAGGACATAGCGTTGTGCAATAATTCTGTCATGTAATTGTGAATGTAGATATTGAATTGAATTTATTCAACAAACAACAACAAGGTGTATTTTTAAGTAACACAAACATGAAACTATACACATAATCTATTTGCTGTGTATAGATTCCATAAGAAAGACAATCTATATGTGTGTTGAAAGGAAATGCGAGAAGTTAAACACTTATTATTTGTATTTTCTAACAGGTTTCTAAACTAACTTCTTGTATTACATACACACAATGATGACTAGAACAAATTCACCCATTTTGCTATACATTTTGATACATTAATACATCATCCTATACTTTATATTAGAACTAATAAACATATTGATCGTTGTTATTACTACCAAGGTTACTTCAAACTTTTATATTTTATATAAGAATTGTTAACTGATTTTAAACCGATAAACCATACTGCAGGTCTGGCTGTACCTGATTCCACAAATTGGGGCCCTTACTACTAATGCACATCACTATATTTGTCATTCTACTATATTTTCTTTTGTAATTAGTGTTTATATTGCGTATATTATGATTGTGACTATCACATACTCTCTCAAAGTAACTTAACATATGTTCTGGAAGTAAATTGTTGTTAACTTAAACATAAACACCATACTGTTGAAATCAATCATGTTGTACACTCATATAGAGTATTAAAATAACTAATGATAGGTCTTGATTGTGATAAGTACCCTTCATCTTTACATATTCTTACTGCTTTTTCTGTAACAAATAACGGTGGTATTTTATTCTCATATCCGTTTCCCCACACTTCATAGTAAAGACTATATAACACATGATTATTTTACAGGTGCTCGACTCTATTCATAATCGACACATTCTTCTTTATTTTTGATCTTACTATGGTAATTCCAACATATCTGATAGTACATTGTATAGTATAACATTTTCTACATCATTTCCATTTATGCTAATTGTGAGATTGGTGTCATCAGAAAATAATATACATGTCATAGCAATTGATACTTTACACATGTAAAACATATAGGCTAAATAAAATTGTTATATTTTGGTAAGTTGAATTTGTGTCGTTCATCCTACATGCTGTTTTCTCGTGTTCAGTTGGCTATGTAACCACGTCTATGCTATAATTCTAATACCATGATGTTCTAGTTTCTGTAGCAAAATGCTGTTGTCAACAGTGTTAAAAGTAAATGCCTTAAACTGCTATTGATGATCATGAGTTATTCATTGCTGTTGTTAATCCCGCTTCCAATTATAATATTGCTATTAGTGTTTTTTCTTCTAAATCCATACTGCCCATTGTACAGGGTTTTTTTAACATTCAAGAAAGACATTAATTGTTGAATATGTGGTTAAGATATTTTATAATAACGGCATATGGTATTACCATCTTAATTAGGCATTCATCAGCATCATGATCTTTGACTTTTAGCATTGTTTACTAGGGCCAATATATCTTCATCAGTAACATGCTTAATGGGCCTTCTATCCTTTCATTCATGAAATGCTTAACATTATTGGGGCATTTAGGAATCTTGTGGCTAGTGCTTAACCTGTAGCTGTATATAAAAATAATCAATTTAAACATTTGCAATATTCTTTCTGCCACTGATTTTATTTGCTCTCTTTAAAAGGAATATAATAATATTTAATCATTTTAATAATTAGAGTAATTAAAATTGTCCTTCGCTCATGTTGTTCTTATTTATTTCGAGAAGGTCAGAATAACATAGGTTTTTAGTGTATCTCAATATGGCTGTTATTTTATTCTTGTACTCCAGTTTTGCATCAGTTCCATTTTTTAAGAATGGTTTTTAATCAGTATGTCATCCATAATTTATCCTGCCGTTTTATGTTTCGTGTACTGATTTGTGTTATACAAATCTGTAAATAAGTTGATAAATTTATTACATGTTTTGTTAACATCAGCATATATCCCATTGGTAGGTTAAATGTCCACGATTTTACTTCATTCCTCGTCCAACGACACCACAGTTTTGGGGAAACGTCGCTCGGCAATTGGGCGTGAGCTTGTGTCGCCAAGCAGTACACGAATGGTCCCCATAACCGAAAAACTGCTACCAAAACATAATGGAAGACTATAAGTCAGTTTCAGGCTATGATCGCCAGGTGGCGCCAGGCGTCACCGGGCCTAGAAGGTTCGCGGTAAACGAGAACTCCATCGGCACGACGTAAATAAGATTAGCCTTTTCATTTGTTTTTAGTACTAATTATCATCATTATGTTGCAATATGAAGAAATGTATTTAGCACGTCTGAAATGTGAACTAAGGAAACGATTCGTTTACGTCATTATAGCATATTCATGGCGTGATTAAACACCTAAATATGAATATTGCTTTGCTTGAAGAGCGTTTGCAACATTGTATGAATATATATTACCATTCCATGGATTGATGGACAATCAACTGTGAATATTGATATGTGCTATGTCATGTCAGATTATTGTGTTTACGAAGTGTTGAGCCTATGTACAGTGTACTGCGAGCAATAAACTATAACCATAGATACAACTACATGCATGTAATTAATGTTGGAGTGTTTCAATAAAACAAACATGTATTGATAGAAAACACAGCTAGACAATCGTTGGCAATTCTGGTTTCCAACTGATGACTACTTTCAAATTGCCTTGCATATTACCTTATATTATTTTATATAGGTATAAATGTATATGCGTAATAATAATAATAATAATAATAATATATAACACAATAATATATAACACATTTTGTACTGTCGTGGGCAATATGCCAGGTACAAAACAGGACCTGATAACATCCGTCTGTAATGAAGTCTTATTCTAACTCTCTTACATATGTGTTAAATGCTATGGAAACAAACTAACATACGCCAAGCCCAAGCTAGAACATAAGATTTATGTAATTAAGTACCACGACCTGCTCTGAATATTCTGGATACGATGCGCCCCTCCCTCCGCAGGCACAAGTATAACTTGACAGATTACATTAAATAAAAGCCGTACTATTGATGGGAAATTCTCACAAGATTGCAAATAATGTTTTCAATATATAATCTGTCGTCTTCAAACGAGCCTTACACTACCCTGTAAGTTAGTGTAAGACCTGTTATCAGTATTGGCTTCTGTCATTTTCCGTCTGCCTCAGATCGACTAATTGTTATCACCCAAGCATTATATTTCCCATTATATTTGGGTAAATACTGCTAAATCCGTGAAAAAGAACAGGCATTTATAATCCATTATAAGTGGCAGTACATGTCTTATTGTTTGTACACGCAGGCATGACTAACTTGTTCTGGAAAACCGGAAGTATCTTCTAGGCCCGGTAGCACCTGCCATCTGGCGGATAACTGCATGAACTATAAGTCTCCCATTATTGCAACACTGTATCGTACTGTCGTCGTCTGGCGCTTAAGTTTGCAAATGTTCAGTAAATACTGCCGTTTGAGGCACAACACAGTGTCTGTCAAATTATTCTTGTTACACCACCTCTTCAAATGGATCGACAACACCTCGTAACCTCGTAAATTACACAAAGTGCAGAAGTCCGCTCGTTCCACCGTAGGCGATATAAGTATCCGCCAGAGCGACCAGGCTGCAATCCAAGGGGTGACAGGACAAACACAAATTAATCATCTAGAATGTGCTTGATGGCTAGTGCCTATTAATATATAAACACAATGGTGCATGATCAAGGAGCCCGGCATGATCAATATTTACTGGACTAAAATAAAAAACGTTGCGGGCTGCGGCCAACCAAAGAATTTATCTAGTGATTATCCACTGGGTAGTCGGAAGTTTATATCTGAACTGTATACTTTTTATTAATTTTACTACTAGACTGATATATGGTTTTTAAGAGAGGGGAGTGATCAGTCTAGCTCTATATGCCTATACATTTGTTTTATGAACTGAAAAGGTGTGAGGACATTTCCTGCGTTGTCCCCCTCAGGCTGAAAAGTGGGGGACGCGTCCCCCACCGATCGACGCCCATGCTGTGTAGAACTTCCCAATCCAACATTTTGGCAAAGAAATCTGTCATAACTCAAACGAGAATAAGTTACACACAGTGCAGGAATCCGCCGCTTCTGTCGTAGGCGATAAGCAACAAACAGGCGAGGGGTGAAAGTGCAACACAGCGGCGCCGCCCGGCATGATGATTATTTACTAAAGTAAGGTAAAGTTGCGCGCTGTGGCCAGGCCCAGCCAAGCAATATATCTAGTCGATTGTTCTAATAGATGGTCGGAACTTCATATTGCGAGTTTATTGTCTAGCTACTAGTCCTCTATAGCGGCTTTTAAGAGAGGAGTGGTGAGAAAGGCTATATGCCCCGCAATTTTTCTGAACTGAAAAGTGGGGGGACAATTCCTATGTTGTCCCCCCACGCTGAAAAGTGGGGGACGAGTCCCCCCCGTCACCCCACCGATCAACGCCCGTTGTAATGCCCAGTATTTCTAAGTGAGACCGAGTGATACTAAACGTGTTGTCTAGTATAACTACAAGACAAGACTGTGTGAGTGATACCTATAATATCGCTCGTATTGTTTTGGACTTTTGCATGACTTAATGTATGTCTCCGTTTTAAAACAAAAATTCACAATAAGCTATCCATATTATATGATGATTTTCCGATTTAATCTTACCTCAAGTACATCATGATGTTCGGAAATTGGTAAAGAATCCACTTCCGCATAGCCGCTATTGGATCAATGAGCAGCCATAGTTTTCGACTTTCCATGACTCCCGGTGAGGACGCTGCGAAATTCGAACATAGCTTCCCGTCATTCGGTGTCCGCGATCCCTCTGTTTTATATCTATGGATCGACTAATTGTTATCACCCAAGCATTATATTTCCCTTTTTATTCTCGTTGAATACAAATGACAATTAAAGACATTTAAACCGAGATCTTCACATGGTGGCAGCGGTTCTAAGTTAAAAATGGCTTATGCATCCACTCTACCGGCACCAGAGCCGCTTGCTATACACAACGCAGCAGCGGCAGAGCTGTGGTGCGAGTGGGTGCAAACTTGGAAGCACTAGGGTCTACGTACGTGCAACCGGCTTGGGCGAGAAGACTGAGTCGGTGCAAGTGTCCACGCTACTGACGGTGATTGGGGCGCCGGCTAGGCGGCTGTTCGCCACATTCGAGTGGAACCCAGCAACAAATGCGAACAAGATCCACCCGGTGCTGGATCAATTCGAGGCAGTCTGTCGGCCGTGACGAAATGTTTTATAAGCAACAACAACAAGCAGGCGAAACGTTTGACCAGTACGTAACCGAGTTGCGTCAACTCGCCATCAGTTGTAATATTGTGACGACATTACGCCTGAAGTGATTCCAAGACACAGAATTCTCTTCGGAATCGCAGACGGAAGGGTAAGTGAAGCGTTGCTGCGCAAGGATGATCTAACATTGGACAAAGTGTTGCAAACTGTTCGGGCGTCGGAACTGTCCAACGCACAGATGCGTGAACTAGATGGCTTGGCGTCGCCCTTCGTGAACGTGGTGCGTCAACCAAAGAAAAACAGGTCAGAAAAGACGAAGGGACGAACATGCAGGAGCAAGTATTGTGGTAATATACACGAGTTTCGGAAGAAGAACTGTCCGGCGTATGGAAAAAAATGTGATATGTGTGGCATACCAAATCACTGCCAGGCAGGGCTTGCACAGCCAGAGATCAGGAAGAATACTAGAACTAGATGAGTTTGACGAAGTAGATGTGTATAACTTTGAAGCATATACAGTACATCATGTTTCAGTAACACTGAAGCTGATAAACTCGGGAAATTTCATGACGACACGCACTGAATGCAACGTAATTCCCGTACATGTGTACAAACAAACGACGGGAGACGTTATGATGGGTAACGTGAAACCAAGCGATAATAGAATTGTAGCTTTTGGAGGCACGAAATTGAGCCTGAGGGGAGAAGTCATGCTGCCAATGTCACGTGGGAAGACGCGGTGTACACTGCGGTCTAAAATAGTAGAAGCAGATGTTCGTCCATTGCTTGGACGCAAAGTGTGCACTTACATGAAGCTCTTCAAAGTGCTCGACTCTGATGACATCAATCGTCCTGTGACAGGTGATCGACCTGTGTTCGCTGTCAGAGATGCTGACGATCCACTGACCAAGGAACAGTTAGTGTCTAGGTTTCCAAATGTGTTTGCGGGTAGCATAGGCAAGCTGGACGGCATGTTTGACAAGAATACCTGGGTGGCGCCTGAAATTTTAGCTAGCTGTCTTCAGCATAACAAAAGCTTGTCTTGATGTTGGGTGTGCCTGAGCCTCAACGCTAAAGCTGTTATTGCAATGGATCAGGCGTACATGATACATGATAAATTATTGGCTAGCCTAGACTATGCGAACCCTCGCTCGCATTCCCCGACTGTTGTGTTATAAAATCCACTGCTGCAGCCATGGTATATTACAACAATGTCAAACGTTTATCAAATTGCCGTAATGTCTTTCCATTATGAAATACGCACTATCGTGTTATCATGCAGCAGCACGCACGCACGCACGCACGCACGCACGCGCGCGCGCGCGCACGCACGCACGTACACAACACACACCGACGTAATCATATGTACTATGCGTGTGTTTCAGCAAGCAAGTATGACGTCATTAAGGCGGTCACAATACCGGTAAGTTGCCGCCGAATCATCGATATTTTGGTGATCGCAGACCTGCCACGTGATACGGGTTACCCGTAGTTTAGCTAGAATGATGGAGAACTAATTTTTTAACGACATGATGTCCTTGCGTCAACAACCATAGAGTATATAATGGAATAATCGTTTATTGTTAGTAACTAAGTAAATCGATTCGAAACGACCGAAATAAACCACCGATTAGTTTATTTTAGCGTGCAAGAAATGGTGCGCCCATATATTTTAATTCTGAAAACTGTGGCAGGTTGCTCAGCGGGTGGGAACTGGGAATGGTGCCCCAATCGGTAGTGGCTACTTGCTAACCACCCGGGTACAACTGCCCTTTTTGGTTACTTTTATGTGGAATAAGGTTTAGGCTTAGTGTTAGGGTTTGGGTTAGGTTGAAAGTATATTTGACAATACTGACATTAGGCGCTTTACGTTGCATTGAATTGAAATGTATTTCAACAACAACTACATTATACATCATACATACAATACAAATTGTTTAAAAAAAGGTAAGAAGCATTGCATAATGTGTGAAATTTCTAATTCGTTTATTGTTTTTGCTTGATGGATATGGAAACATATAAAAGCAAGTAGTATAATACGAATTCAAGCATTTGGTGTTGCTATTCCCTTTAAACACTTTGAGACTTTACAGATGTCATTAATATACATGATAGATAATTTTGGTTCGAAAATGGAATCCTGAGGGACACCACACAACACATTTAGTATTCCTGAATGACATTTGTTAAAACTGACAAACTGCTTTCTATTTGCTAAATAACTCTGGATCCATTTCTGTGCGACACCACGCAATGCATAGAAATGCTTTTTTACTTATCATGATCAAAAGTATCAAAGGCCTTCTTTGGGGCAATAAATACTCCAACAGTATACTTATTATTTTCTAATGTAGTTGTAATTTCTTCTATCAAATCTAAAAGAGGCTCATTTGTTGACATACTAGCTCTAAACCCTACCTGACTTGGACTGAGTATGTTGCATTTATTAAGAAACATGTCCAATCTGTTGTTTCTGCAGACATTTTGAGAATTGTTGTAATACAGATATTGGCCTGTAATTTGTGAAAACATTCGTTTGTACGTGAGTGATTAGCAAGAACCCACCTCCGGTTCAATCTCAGCTAGGCTAGCGATGCCGATCGCCAATTGCGCCATAGGCGAAACAGTCTGCTATTTGGCGAAAATAAATAAAAACTCTTCACCAAATTGGCGAAACGTTATTTGAGTTGTTATTAGAGACATTATCAGCAGTACATGACTGCATTATTTCCTGCCCACCTCCGTTGAAATTGCCTAAACGAACCGATCCAATCAAGTATTGTGTTGCCTGGACAGTGGAGACCTGTTTGACCTATGGTTGACACCAGTTATAATTAAGTTTGATACGATTACAACGGCGTACCTGATATGTTCTTTATTATCGTTCAGTACAGGTGAAGACATATGGCGTTAATCGATGTGCCATCTAGTAAATATTTAGCCTAATGCCAACATAGGTTTGATCTAATTCATGTATATTTAACAAGACTCATCAGCAGAACATATTACAGATAGAAAGATGCATGTCAAAACATATTTCAGTAATTAAAACCTGCATCATACAGGCTATGATTACAGTCGATTTAGACTATAGAATAGGCTAAATAAAAATATTGGGAGAATTATTCTATTAAATTAATCGGTCACTGAGCAGACAAATGATTTTTTAAATGGGTAATGATTGTGTTAATGCAATGTTTGAATCATTGCAGAGCAACACAAGTAGACTATTCTGAATTATTTGGTCTTGTTATAAACGTTTCTCTTTCAACTTTTGCTACAATGCTAATTTAATTTCTGTTACATTACTAGTAGGTGTCGTTTATCCTTTAATAACCGAAAGATGTCTGTTTCAATATGTTTGCGTGTTTGCAAAATTCTCAGTACTTGTTCAGCGTTCTTAACATGTTTAAACAATGTTTCTATTAATTTATATTGGGTGTTTATTTGCTTTATATGTTGTATTTATGTGTTGTTGTGGTATGCGCGACAAATATTTATGCGAGTTATTTGACACAGCCTCATACGGTTTCTTACAGAATTTTAGGTCACAAATACAGATTTATGATACGATCATTTTATTAGCAAGATAACAATATAATATATGTTTGCAAATATAAATAGTTGGCTAGTCTTTTTAATAATATATGTGAACTTGCACGAAAGTACTGATCCGTGATAACATGTTTTATATAGAATACTAATATACGATGGACAGGAAAGGTTGACGTGGTTTTCAAGATAGTTTCAAACTATATGCTACATATTATTAGCTAATCGAAAATAGTTGGGGTTGTATACAAAATACAATTTATTTTATGATTTGTTTTATTTGTTAAACACGAATTCATCATTTAGTGATGCGGTATGTGGACTTCTCTCGTGGTCTATATCATGCAAAACGCTCAACAGAAATCAAAATGGTTAGAAGAGGCTGCATTAAAGTTTCATGATGACAAATAGGAAAATTATACAGCGGGTGTACGTGCAGAATGACGCTGGTTTTGAGCTGAACTAATAATAATAATAGTCATCATCATCATAAAGTTAAAGGTAAAGTAAAGGGCAGTTTGTGATCTTTGAACTAATTTAAAATATTTAAAATCTGTCCATGAACATAGAAGCTCAGCAGAACAATATAACAAAAATATTAATATTTTTTGTCAAGGGTAGAATGGCTGATATTAGCACTGTTATTTAATTTGATAATTGTAGATTAAATTTGTTGCTTTTATCATGATTATGTACCTCATATTTAAACATTATCTTCCAGTTTTGTAAATAAACGGGTAACCATGACGTAAATATTGATAATAAAATGTTGTAATTTAGGGATGTCATCTACTTTTAACAAATTTATGAAAAAGTGGTTCAGTGTGGGTAATGTAATTACTTAAGATACCACATCTCAGGGCGTTTTTGTAGTTTTATTATTTGATATGATTGAAAGCCCCAGCCAAATTAAACAGTTCTTCATGTATTAAAGATTCAAAATATTTGTTATGAATGTTATAATTGAAAATGTTAATAGTGTACCTCACTCCGAAAATTGCTTTTACTCTCATGCCTATGTGGTCTCTCAATGGCCGCGTTGCATATATTTCTCTTTCCACATTTTCACAGTAATTGTATAACAACAAACTTAAGTGTAGTATCAAATAATCAAGAATGACGAGCACTAATATTTATGGCAATATCATATTGATACGTTTATTTTTTAGGAAGCCCGATGCAAACCATTGAACAATATATCGAAAAATCGGTTTCGCAGTTGATATCACACAACAGGAGTTATAATTACCTTAATATGTAATCAGTATATTTATGTAATATACCAACATGATGTACATTCATTTACCTACTGAACTGAACAAAGCAGTAGTAAAATAGTGCTACAGTATACGCAATCACGAGCCGAACAGGTACCCCACCCGCAAAGTTTGCGCAATGCGTGACGTGACGTGACGCAAATCGGAGTGGATTTCATTGATTGTATTATTTTCGCGTTTCTTAGGGTAACACTATTAAAGACAGTCCTGGTGCATAACCTACTGCTAGTTATTAATGTGATGCTTGTTAAGACAATACAAAATTATGATAGCACCCATTATTCGAAATAAAAACACATCACGATGTTACTCAATCACATCTTAAACATTGTTCTGAGTCATCTGTGTCACTCTTGTCACAGCCATTGTTTTCAACAAGAGTCCGAACAGGAATTACTCGCCCACATTTGATATCTTTCCCACATGAGGTATATTATAACGTTTGAATGACATGTTTTACAGCGTATCAGTCATTTTAACTACATGACTTATTTTGGTGTCTACCGTGTTTTACCGACTACAAATACGAAACTAACAACATAAAAACAACGGACATTTATGATTATCAATTATATGGTATGTGGCAGCACTATTGTTGACAACGTCTAAAAAACGGTAACTTGTCGTCTGCATATGCTATTTTGCTTGTTGAAGATAACAATTTGGCGGCGGCAAGGACGTATATTTTTGCACTGTTATCATCATAACATATTGAAACTTTTTTGTCGAGCGCCATACCTTCTCCAATTGAACAACGCTATATTTCTGTGTGCGAAAAGCTTAAAGCCAGATCACTTGAAAAGACGAGGACTGTAAATTTGAAACCTATGTGTGAGCAATACTTCCAGTTGATGATTGTGGCATGGCAATTTTGCCGTTCGTCACCCATAAAGAAAGTAGAGCTCGAAAACATACCCTGTCAAGGTTGGAATGCATTCTTCACAACACTGGCGTCAACCGTGCCAGCCACATGCTTTATATATGGTCTAATGATCCATTCTGGTCAAATAGATCCGCTTAGAATAGGCAGCAAAGCTGACCAATAAGTTTGGGGTGAAACACAGTAGTTATGGCTGATCAGGCTTTTCATGATATTTCGTATGGGCTACGGGAGCAAGCTTCCCTGGATGATTACATTGGAATCTTATTGTCATGTGTGTATGTGTAGTTTCACCTCGCTGGAAACGTTATGGGCGCAGTGGGAAAAATTATGTGGAACAGTGATGCTGAAGACATCCTTATAGAATCTGGTTTGTCCAAGCAAGGAACGGCTAACAACGGCTTTGCTTCAGCAGGGGATTACTACCAAAATATGCGCGAACACAAATTAATATGGGTAACAATGGCTAATATACACACGCGCACATTTGAACAATGGCATCTGTAAAGAAATGATGATGCACAACTCGGTGGACTGGCTGATGACTTGCAAGACATTCGCAACATACTGTCCATATTGCAAAAAGATGGATCTAACACTAGTGAAACTCGCTTCCTTTTGACTGCTTATTCAAACTGGAAAAAGAAAGCAAGACGTCACCTACCCAGGTCTTCTGAAGAACCTACAGCAAGACGATTGACATTCTTATCAGGTTCATGGCATCTCACCGTGCAGGCAACTGAGAATTTTTTTTAGTCTAATAACATGCTCCCATTTGTTGCTGCTGGTCACCACAACTACATATATTCGCTGCACTGCGCCTAAAGGAAGTGAACAACCTGAAGAACCCAGCACCATATATATATATATATATATATATATATATATATATATATATATATATATATATATATATAAAATATCAGTACTTCACGAAATGTTAATATGGTGTGCGAAAAAACTGGGTCATTCAAAGGTGTCACTTCTGATATGGCTCAGGGGCAGACATACAACTGGAAGAAAATGCGAGTGGGCTTACATAAATACCCCTGGATACCAACGCACGAACCAAGTAGCTTTACACAAAGCCTGTGTCATCTGAGGTATCATTCAATTTCAAAGAAGTGATGAACCATCCGCAGATAATACCACGAAGATGGGAACCAGGACATGATAAATCAAGCATGCATAGAAACAACACATGATCAATCCCGTCACGGTAGACTCCAGCAACATGCTAAATATTTCCACGAAACAGGGAGCCACTGTAACCATCATGAAAACGATTGCGCAACACTTAGGGGGTGGGGTACATGTGCGGCTCGTGACTGCGTATAATGTGGCACTATTTTACTATTGCTTTGCATTATTCAGTAGGTGAATGAATGTACACCATTTTGATATGTTACATAAGTATATTGATTACATATTAAGGTAACTATGACTCCTTTTGTGTGATGTCAGCTGCGAAACCGAACTGATTTATCGTTATTTTGCCCATTGTTTTGTATCTGGCATCTTGATACATAAACTTATCAACAAGATATTGCCACAAATATTAGTTCTCGTCATTCCTGATTATTTGACACTACAGTTAGGTTTGTAGCTATAGAGTTACTGTGAAATGTGGGCCATTAAGGGACCACATAGGCATGAATGTTTATGCAATTTTCTGAGTGAGGTACACTGATTTGAAAGGGTTGCCCTCTGGAATATTATTCGGGAGGGTTTGATGTTTAATAAAATACATGACAACCAAAAATAGCACGTGGTGTCCACTACCTCCAAAATTTGGACACGTGCGTCCCGACTATAACGTACTTGATAGGGTTGTATCGTCGGCTTAAATTAGGAAACTAAAGCATTTAACTGGCTTTTACAGAATGTATATGATAAATAACAGATCATACTTTGTGGTGCACGTATTATTAATGAAAACACACTTGATCCGAAGGTGTCAATATTCGTGTATTGTTTACGATTTGCTAGGTAGCTGCTGAATAAGTTGAGATTTGTTTCCTATACACCACACTATTTCAATTGCACGATCAATGGTATCAACGGTGTCGGATAGATCTAAATAGATTTTAATAGGTGTTTAATCCTTATCCAGTTGGATTATTATTCTTTCTATTAATAATTATGTCGCATAATTTGAATCGGTCGGAAACCATATTGATGGTTAAAAACAATAATGTTTGTATTTCAAATAAGATGATACTCACCTTTTTATCATTTGGGATTACCTTTAGTTTATCAGGGAATATTCCTAGTATGAATACCTGATTTGGTAATGATTTCTATTGATTTGTTTAGTGTTGGTTCAATTTACTGTATGTTTTTTTTAATAAATATTTTCTTCAATCTATTTAGATATGAAATTACTGTTTGCTAGTTTAGGTAATATGTATGTCAACGAATACTTTAATAATTAATATAATTTGCCAGATTACTATCTATGTTGGGAAAACTGCATTGAATAAGTTTACTATATATAATAATGAAACAAGAGTGTTTCAAATATTTAGGAAATGATTTGTTAGTTTTTTGTTTAGACAGGAATTCATTCACAGGTTTCCACGTGTTCAAATTTAAAATGATTAAAACATTTGTTATAATATGGTTGTTTTACGAAAACTTGTTTTCAAAGTAACATTGTACGATTTTTTATTGACCATATATACCATGATCCAAAGATTCAGGATTTGCTATTTTTAAGTTGTTTGTAAAGTCTGTCTCTGTATCTTATTGAGGTTAGCATGCCTGAAGTTATCCATATACACTTAATATGCTTATATTGATTAAATATCAGAAATGTGCTAGTATATATTTATTTTAGCTTGGTTTATTTAATTTATGGTAATATATATAATTTCGCCTTGGAATAGCATTTGGGATGGTGTCTATTTTGTTTCATCTCAGAAGAGTTGATATTCTTTTTTTACTTTTAACATACCTTCTTTATTTTATACATTAACTTGTATGACTTGTGTATGCTGTCAGCCTTTAAGAGTGGTGTCCACTCACGTAGCATATGACTTGTGATCACAACTTTTGAATATTAATATTCTTTATGTACGTTTTAATTTGTTTCGTTAAATTACAAAATAAAGTCGCAATACGTGTGCGAACTTTGTAGGAAGAGTAATTTTGGGCAAGAGACTGATTCAAGTTAACATAGCACAGAAAGACTACAGTGTTCTTGCTCATTTATCTTTAATATATTTATATTGGTGTAGACCCCTGCAATAGAATAACTATGTTGTTTGGGGGACGGTAATATGTGCGCGTGTGCGTGCGTGCGTGTGTGTGTGTTTCAGTATGTACATGACAGTCAATCATGGAATTTAAAGTAATTTAGTATAATAGCCAATTAAATTAATTACCTGCAAAACTGTGGTTGAGTGTATACAGGAATTGTCGGAGGTTAGTTTCATTAGTAAGTGTCTTGATAGTATTGCAAATGTGTTGTCATCGTTTTATTTTGCTACACGTCAATCAAACAACGAGATTCAATGACTATGTTGTGTGAAATAAGATGTTACGTTTCATATCTTATCTCAGTCCAGCTGTGCTATGTAGGCAGGAGCATAAACCTGTCGAGAGTTCGGCAATTGATGACCGGCCGGTGAAAGGGCCAATGGCCTTGTAGTAGTCGTTTGCATCTTGCCGCTTGTCAATGAGATAAATAGGATAAACATAATTATAATAACCTAACATAATATATGCCAACGTGTAACACTGTAGCTAACGATACCAGAACCACGAGTGACGTCACATATTTGCGCCTTCTGACATTTCCGGAAAAGATACTTTTCTAAATGTCTAATGTAGCACAGCACTGTATACAGCAAAAGTAATAAATGTTTTAATAATATATGATACATGTTTTAGTGGCAACGCAACTGCGTTGGATTGACATTATACAATATAATACAATTAACTCATCAAAACATCATACAATAAAAATACATTTGATACCGCATATCATACCGTATTGTTTACTGGCAGTTGTATAAATCCCACGGTATAAAGGAGTTACGGAATATATTATTCGTTCTAGTAACTGGTAACAGGTACACATTTTCTCGTCTAATATTATATTCGGTATGTCTTTTGTCAGGCAGCAGATAATTTAAAGGGCAAAAAAGGCAACGGTTTCGTATCATACACTTAATAGAGTTTATACAAACTAAAAAATTTCACATATACTCAATTTTTTGACGTCAGCGGTTTACTCAGAATGTGACCTTAAAGTCTAAAAATCTAACGAAATCCATGATGGCCTAGACACCATCATCTTAACCGGTGACGTATTCGTTTGGCTTGGCCTGGCCAATAAGCGCGCGGCATTCTGGGTCTCTGCTGAGGCCGGTCAGCTTCCTGCGACGTCACTACGCTTGCCTACGGCACAACAACATCGAGTCTTCGTTTAGTTGGCGTGACATGTATCAGCTGCTTAGACCTAAATCTGTGGTCAACAAGTAATTATGAAGTAGACATATATCACCAGTTGATGGAACAAGATCCAACAAAACGTCGCCGACCGTCGTCTTCTTAAACCCGGCGCAGTGCTGACAATATTTAGCCATGGATGGACCTAAAAGCTAAACCGTCGAAGCAACGCATATATCAAGCTGGCCGAGACATCAATGATCAGATCGCAAGAAGGTTAGTATGATGTACTATTTTTTCTGTGGTATAACGTTTGTATTTAATTGTGTTTTTTACAGACACATGTAACGTTTTTATGCTGTTAAAAGTAGTTTTGACCTCCGTAGACCGGCTATCGATTGACGATGCCGATGGCTCGAGCATCGATGTGTTGACGATGCCCGATGCCGATGTCCATCGATGACAGCTAATCTGTTTTTACGGTATCACGTCCACATGTGTAAAGACTAAGATATACTTGAACCAAGCTAGGATAATAGCACAATTTATATCATCGCAGAATTTAGTACAATGCAGAATAAATAATTTAGCCTTTAAAGAAACTTGAATAACTGAACTTGAACATGACACGTCTCATGGGTGATAATATGTCATCGGCGGAGGGACCGTGGCCTTGGATTGTCGTTGGCATTTCTTCGTAAATTCAGTAACCGCTCATTGTGACATAGACATTTATTTCCATCGATGTGAATGTAGGCTATGTCAGAGTAAGGTGACATTGATTAATACAGCTTGTAAAGCTTATGATAAGTGTTTTCAGATATGTGCTAAGAAACAATGACAATGTTATGATGCTGAAAACTAGAAATTCAGTCAGTATTTATTTAAACATTAAGTTTTTACAAAGTTTTGTTAGTTGCATTTTTCTGTTAGTTTCCAATTATGAGATACACATTTGACTATATTTATCATAATTTTATCAAGTTTCTGCATGCACTTTGACACCCCACTTTCAAAATTAGTTTCACCTTCGAGTAGCAGTATTTATGACTGTTTAATGGCTGGTGGAATTCAATGATTGTTTGAAATCCATGGACAGTTGCTGCATGCATGTTTTAAACTAAATCTTCATTTAAACTACTCATTTTATCTGCAACAAGTTGTGTTTATTTTGATGTTTTATTAGCTTTTTAGATGTGACGTCGGTATCCACTGGTTAAAGATCTATTGTCACCTGTAAGTGATAATTGAAAAAAGATAAGTTTTATTCTAGATAATTATAGAGTGAAAATTCATACACTTGATTGATATTGTCTGCTGCATTCTCACAATATGGCTGTGTTTCTCACTTTCTGGTAATCTCATATGAATAACCTCAGGAAATGCCAATTAGGTGATGATGCAATGAATTATTTCACGTTCCTTTGATGTTGGTTACAGAAAACAGTGATTGTCACTCCTGTATCACATTGTGGCATCCACACGCATGTGCACAGGCTGCAATTGTTGAGGAAGAAGATACGACAATGTATCTGGAGCAAAGTTCAGCAGCATTCAATGCCCTGCCTGAAGTCAGTCATCACAGCACGGAACTTTCTGGGAGCCATAGCCTAGCTCACTAAATTCTGTCATACTGGACAGGTGGAGGTGTATTAGAGTTACCTGTCCCAAGAGACAGCACTTCTATGAAGGTATGACAGCAGTCGTAACTACAAGGGGACCTTTGCGACAAGGCGACTTTTGCGATAAGTTGCATTTGAATCCTTGCTTGTACAGTTCCCTTCACATTGCACCAGCTGTATAAAGTAGCACGTAGTAATTGCAGTATTGCATCATATTTCTAAGATAATACAGGTATGGCATTTGAATGAACTCCTAGTAACTGTGTCATGGGGGGACAAAATACAGCTGTAAACAGTTACTGTGTACACTTATGAATACACTACATTCTTACATGATTATCAAATGAAATTACAAATAAAATAGTACATGTTTATAATCATGTAGAAAAACGTTTCAAAGTTGTCTAAATACTAATCAGTTAATGCAAGCACTATATTCATTGTAGGAATGAAATCACGATTGATGTTATCTGCTCTTGCGGGGAACTATCGGCCACGTCCTGTCCCAGGCATCCCTGTTAACACAGATGTCATCTTCGAGAAACAATGATTAAACTGGAGGTTGCGCAACAGAACACAAGTCCGACATAACCGTCTCTACCCATGCTGATGAGCCACATAATCCCTGCATTCACATATTTGGGTTGTCATCTCTAATGGATAACCAGAGAAAATGTCAATTAGATTATTATTGTGAAAAGACTAGGCACTATAATTTACTCTATGATCCATTCTATACTTTGGGCAGTAGTAGGAACTATGCACTATGTTCACAAATATACCTGCCATTTTCACTATATAAAAATTATAATGGTTCCATGTGTTGTATCTATAAGTAATGATAACTATTATTTTTTATTTATAGTGCTACTTTGTTTGATGTTGTATTGTTGCTTCTTATTTGACGTTTATTGCAACATAATTATATAAAATGTATGCGCAGTATACTTACTTGTTTGTTGATGGATCTAGTTGCCAGTTATCTATCTGTATATGGTTCAGTGCAACCAATACATTCCGAAACACCAGTTGCTCGAAGCAGATAATTTCAAATCCGACTTTTCGTAATACTGCCACCTATAATAAAACATCGAACATTAAGAAATGTTTTATGTGAATCATTGCAAACATGGATTATTATTCTGAATGAACATAATTTCACAAAGCATGAATTCTGACACATTTCCTGTATTCATCTCGTCACTAATATCTCTGGGTTCTTTGAAACAAACTCATTATCTATGTTTATATATGACTCCATAAGACACATGCAAAATGATGAGAAGATAACCCTCCAGTTTATGTTCAAATAAAATAATCGTAACTGCCTGTCATTGCTGTGTAGGCGGTGCATTTAGATCATGATATATGAATCAATATAACTGCTGTTATTACAAATGTGATGGGTGTCCACACCTGGGGGATGCAAAAAACAGCAAGGTATTGACTATATGGATTTTTTCCCCACAATAGACACACCTGCACAATTGTGGGACCTGATTCATTTAATTTCATTGGAGCTATTCAATACAATTTATGTTAAACGATAAACCCCACCAAATCTTAACAAATGTGTTATTACCATAAAACGTAATAAGTGACACATACTTAGTCTAAAAGTTGAATGCGGCAAGCCTGAGGTCACTGAGGTGACCCGGCTGGCCCAAGCTAAGCGATCATATTTCGCTTGTCATAATAATACGATCATTACGCAGTCCGGACCTCAGGATAATAATATTTAAGCAATAACAATAATAGACAACTTAATATTTACCTTCATCAATATGCTCCGCGCGTTGCCGAGTTGCAGCCATTTCATGACAGCAGACAATTTGGTTCGGCACCGCCACCAGTTGACACCGTCTCTGCTGGTTTTGTTTTTATGTACGTTCAGCTTCCCATGTGTCTTTCTTTTCGTGGTCACTCGCCGCTAGTGTATCTTCCAATACGTGCCTTTGTCTTTGCGGCTGGACTCTATATCCAGATACTTCTGCATCCTTTAAATGATCCGATTTAGAGAATCCATAACAAACACGCCATTTTGTTTCTCTGAGCACAGCGCCTCCAGACGGATTAATGAATAACTAATATGTGGAGAGGTCTAAGCGTACTGACGTCATTCTTCGTCGACAATGGCGTAGCTCATAGTATTTCGATGGCTGGGTGTTCAACAATATTTTTCAGGTAAACGGCTGACGTTAAAAAATCGAGTATATGTGGAAATTGTTACTTTACATTAACTCTATTATGTGTACGCCACGAAACCGTTGCCTTTTTTGCCCTTTAACATATGGGTTCCGATTTTAATGTTATCAAAATATTGGTGACAAATGCTGTCCTGTCTTACATTCAACGTATCCAGGTTAATACGTCTCTAAGTATCTCCGCGTAACCCAATCCAGGAAAAATACATTTTAATGCCCTTCATGTATAACTTCAATATTGTCAGACAAATATTGGGGCAAGTTAATGTGCCATACACAACATGCATATTATAAAACTGGTCTCACTACACTAACATATACACTAACCAGACCTGTCTGTGTAATCCCTGCACGCTTTAACTGATATAACATGTACAAGCGTTTACCGGCCTTTTTCACAATATTTTCCACGTGTTTGTTCCATGTCAGATCCTGAGAAATGGTCACACCTAACAGTTTGGCTTGGCAAACTTGTGCTATCTCCCTCCCATCAATCTTTATATTCTGGATAGTGCTTCTGAAATTGCCATTTGTGCAAAACTAATGATTATTTCTTTTGACTGTTCAGAATAAATTTTCATGTCATTCTGCTCTGTCCATCTAGCAGCAATATCAACCGACTTGTGTATAACAGATACACCATATCTGTCGCATATTTCAAATAACGTACTGTCATCTATATACTTATATTATGGAACAGTCGTTCTTAAATCATTTATGTAAACAAGGAAATAGTTAGGTCCAGACAATGTTCCTTGTGGCACTCCCCCATTGGGATGACCAATATTCATTTCCTATTGTTACTTGTTGAGCTCTGTCTAATAGAAATGTTGCCATCCATCTTAAAATATGTGCGGGCAACCAAAACGACTGTAACTTATCTAGTAACAATTTAATGATGATTAATAAGATCAAACGATTTGCTAAAGTCTAGCATTACAACTGTGACATAAGACTTCAATTTATCTGTCGCCTTATATCGCATATGAACCACTTCGACAAGAACGGCTGTTCTGGACGTTTCGCTAATTCCTCCAAATTGTTTAGCACCAATTTCACCTTCAATTGTTCCACCCATTTCATTATTATTTACACAAACATTTTGGCAACTGTTGGAGTTGGTGAAATTAGTCTAATGTCTTTTTTAATCGACACAGGGGGGCTTGTTTTGGCAACAGTATTACATTGGCCATTTTCCATTACATAGGGAGTACACCTTCTTTTAGTGAATTGTAAAAATTAGCAGTTAATGGAGGGGCGAGAACATTTGCATAATTTCTTTACACCCATGCAGGGATGTTGTCAGGCCCAGTAGCCTTTTTGGCTTTAACACTCTCCAAGGCTTTAAAAGTAGTGCATACGCTTATCACGTACTGATCCGGCAGTTCCTCTGATTGTGACTCTTATTTAACCGAGGCAAATGGTTACTCACAGACACAAAGAAATCATTAATTATATTGGCCAGTAAGCCACAATCACCATTCTTTGTTTTGTCAGCTAGACCTTGCATGCATGTGTTGCCATTTGTTTTAAGTACCATTAATCTTTTCATATGCTTCCACCAATCGTGGTATCCCGATTCATGCATTGCTGCAATACATGATTGATAACAATTATATAAAGTTTCGAAGCGGCTCAATTGACCTTATCACGCAATATTTCTGCTTGATTCATATCATGTGAGCTCGCTGTCTTTTACGTACTAAGTCTCTTAACCATGGTTTATCAGCCGTATGCCTCGTGACAATCTTAGTAGGAAAGCATATTTCCACCAGGTTGCAAATACTCGTTTGATAATATGAATACTGATCTGCACATGAATCAAGCATAAATAGGGTCCCATTTAATGGCTGATAAAGCCATATTGAATGTGGCGTTTTCATTTCGCCCCATACACCTTACGGTTAATCGTGTCACGCATCCAGTATCAACTGACTTTCGCTTTGGGTTTAAGCAAAACCATGTTATGGTCCGATGACCCAGTTCGGAAATAGTAACAGGCGGGGAGTATACCTCCTCCATATTCATCCATATTTTGTCTAATATCGCTTGTCCACGTGTTACAACATTAAGTACTTGGACAAATCTATAGTATGTTTTCATAAAGTTATCCCGCAACTGGTTGAAATCGCCAGTTATGATCACCGCATTCTGGATGTTTGCACATTACAGTGTCAATTCTGGTGATTAAATGATGACTTAGTTTCAAATACTCCGTCTTTGGAGTATAATATATACATGCTAACATTATACATGAGAATTTTCGAGGCTTTTTTGGCATAACCTTAATCCACATTATTTCTTAATCACGAACCTCCATATCATTCAATCTCTTATACATTAAATCATTTCTAATGTAGCAAGCTACACCACCTGCTCGTCCATGACCTCTATGTTTCCTCTCCCATCAAAACCCTTGCATAGTAAGGCTATTTGAATCCATAATAGTCTTTAAACCATGTCTCACTAACACCTACAATCGATACATCATGTCTTGCTACAGTTACATGCAAGTCGTCCACTTTTTCACTGTTCAAAGATCTGGCATTTAAATTAATTACGGAAGGCAGATCCCATTTGCGTATTTTGTCTGCTGTGGGATTCGGAATACAAAACCGCGTTCTCGGTTTGTGTGTTCATGGATAGTTCCATAGCCAGATCGTTTAGGCCCAATTCCTAATCTTCGTTCCTCGCACTGACGACACAATACTTTGTCAGGATGTCTGCAGGTGGCAGTGACGTGGTTCATCACCCCGCATTTGGCGCACTTGCCCATCGACTGATGATTACGACGTTTGACCACTGTCCACCTATTGTCAGGTGCCACTCTTGCGTTCGGCGATCGGTCGTGGTTCGTTGCGTTTGACACGTGTCCGTGTAGTTGTTGATGTTGGAGCGTTTGTAATGTTTCGGTGGCTGTTCTGGGAGAGACAGATTTAACAGCAACCTGCCAACTCCACTCTCAGATAGATGCAAACCGTCTCTCTGGAAAGCTGCGTCGTCAGCAACCCCATTCCGGGATGTGAAATTTGCGTCGTTGTCGACTTATTTAACCTCGACTTCGTTGCACGCTTCCTTCACTTTCACGTTGATGTCCGCCCGTCTATCTGGATTGGCTCGACGCTTCGACGGCAGTACGCTGCTCACCGTGATGGTTGGTGTCCACGTTTTCGCCGCCTTACGCAGTAGTTCCGCGATGCTTTCTTTGGTGTTAGCAACACTTACGTCACTCGTCGTTTCGTGAGTACCACCAACGATGAATATTTCGTCGATGGTTTCCGTTTTAGCCGCGTCATCGATCATTTGTTCGATATCGGCGTGAGTGGCGCCTGAGTTCCTTCGAATTTTGATGGGGTTGCCACTGGACGTTTTATCAACGCGTACATCACGTAGCAGGCTGTTTCCCCCAAGCAGTATCACTGCCTGTGGTCTCACAACGTTGGCGTCGGCGTCGCCGTCTGGACGCTTGCTTATCGCTATGTCTTCTCGCAGACCTCGAATTTATTGGCTCTGCTCACCCATCAAGGAGACAAGCTGCTGGTTGGATCGTTCGAGTTTGACGACCAGCGATTCGAGCAGGGACGTCTTCTCGAGTAGACGCTCCACGAGTGTCGGTGGCATACGACAGGACGTGCAGGATCAAATGCATATAATGTCCTTATCGTCTTCACCCACACACTCCAGGTGCACTCACGCGTGGCCCAGATGGCATTGAACCATTTGATGGTTGTCCTTGCCGTTGTGGATGCAGTTATTCACGCAATACTTCCAGTCTGCGAGTTTACCTTTCACAGCTTTCCGGCGCGCTTTTCGTGTATTGTCACTCACCGGGTCACAAGTGACTAATATATGGCTTCAGATTTATGATAACATTGAATAGCACACATGCGCAAGTTTATTTATATAGTTCTCGGAATTATTCTGTTGACTAGGATATGGTTTTTAACGTGTGTATTTCCATTTCGTTCCTGTACCTAGTTCCTGATGTATGTTTTGTGTGGTAGCGGCCGCAATTTCTAAATTAATTGTGAACATTCATTCTTGAGCATAGCATATTTCACCATCCGCGTGCAAAGTGGAAGTCTACACGTTGTTCATCCTCTATACGTTGTTCATCCTGTACACGTTGATCATCCTGTACATGTTGTTCATCCTGTACATGTTGTTCATCATGTACACGTTTTTCATCATGTACACGTTGTTCATCCTGTACATGTTGTTCATCATGTACACGTTGATCATCCTGTACTCATTGTGCATCCTGTACACGTTGTTCATCCTGTACACGTTGATCGTCCTGTACACGTTGTTCATCCTGTACACGTTGATCGTCCTGTACACGTTGTTCATCATGTACTCGTTGTTCATCCTGTACACGTTGTTCATCCTGTACACGTTGATCATCCTGTACACGTTGTCCATCAATCATGTATCTCCGGGAATACGGTAACAGAGCTTTCTCCGTCGCTGTTCCCCGTCTGCAAAACGACCTCCCCCACGATATGCGCCAATGTGACTCTTTAAACCAGTTTAAAAGACTTCTGAATTCTCATTTAATCAAACAGCCTTTTTTTATTCACGAACATTGACTTTTTCGTTGTCGCTCGATTTGACTGCGATGTTTTTTATTATTTATTTATGTATTATTTACTTTGTTTATCCCTGTTCCATTTTATTATCGTAAATTAATTTGTATTATCGCCAATGGATAGTTCTTTTAATTTATTTAGATAACTTAATTTCTTAAAGATACTTTAATGTTTAGATGTCACGTTTTTATAATGTGGAATTTGTTGAATGTGACACGACCGTGAAATTCAGTCCGCTGCCGAAGGCTGTGAGAGACATCCGAAATATATGGAAAAAATGTTCTTGAGAAGTAAATAATTAACTACTTATCATTATTAGTAGTGTTAATATTACATTTAATATCAATATCAGTAGCATTATGAGTATTATTATCATCATCATGATTAGTATTACTGCTACGTCACGTATGTCGTGTGGATATGTGCTGCAGAGGAAACCGAATTTGAGTATAAAGGACCCGAACGCCAAAGGCAACGACAAGTTCGAAGGGTTCATGGTGGATCTGTTGGCGAAGGTCGCCGACAAAGTCGGTTTCACATACGACATCTATATCGTCCCTGACGGCGAGTGGGATGGCCATAGGATGGAAGGAGGAAAGAAGATACACACTGGGATGATTGGGGAACTCATATATAAGGTGAAACTCCAACACAATGTTTTCCCTGGGTAAATTGATGAGCGAGGTGTAGGGAGAGTCAATCAAGTGTCGAACGCATAATGCGCCATTGCGGTACTAATGTGTTATGGGGGCATGGCTTGACCCTCAGAGCTATTTAAAAAAAATTGCTTATAAATTGAATATTATAAAGTGTGTTCTAACCTATTATCTGGCATAGGGGGAAAGAAATGACATGTTAGCATACACATATGTCTGTAGCATGGTAAAGTAAATAATAAGGAAATAGCTAAAAGATGGCAATCTTGGCATATTTTGGGCGAGGTGGCCCATCTCGCTCATCATATAGCAAGGGAAACATGCTATTGGTTTTATTTGTTTTGATTTATTCAATATAAAACGTAACATTTTTACAAACATAAAATATAAATACAAAGTACACTAAATATAACAAGGACGACACAAAAAAGTGAAAGTACTTATTTTCATTGTAGTTCTTAAATGTGTACATATATAGACAATGGTAAACATATACGGAATACTAAGTGAAATTAGTATCGTTTTAATTTATTTGCGATCCTATTATATATGGATGTAACTGTCTTATCAAGTAATGGACCAAATACAGAAATGTGTTCATTGTGAACATATCTAACCCGTTATAATTGGCCATGGCAGTATCACAATAACCAATTAGTGATATGTTGGAGACGTCACCAGTAAGGGCCGCTGTGTTTGAAGATGATAATAAACTATATACGTGTTAATATGCTATGACATATGCTTATTATTTGATAATATTCAGGCATAACATGCATAAAATAGTAGTTACTAAGGTTAGGTGATTGTATTTCATGCGATTGCCTCTCAGTATGTAGATTTAGCCACCAAAATGTAAAGGCTGTGTGGTTTCGCAGATTTCTTTAGTCAATTCCGAATATATATATATATATATATATATATATATATATATATATATATATATATATATATATATATTTGACTAGCTGTATTAAATGTGCATTTGTGTACAGCAACACTTGTTATATACAATTTATTTCGGTACGCTTGATGTGGATACCGAATGGTAATTACTTAACCACCACCAAACTGTTAGGCGGGTAATACACGTACGATAGACTCGTACGAGTGCATGCCACACGTGGCCGTAGCGAAACATGACTTGACTTTATTTGGGTATGAACTAAACAAAAATCTTGGGTTACCAATTTTTAGACATCTGTAAGGCCCAAAATCCATTCACGCATTGAATATATAGAAAATGGCATATCGCTGGAACTACTTGACCAACTTCAATGATGATAGACTGTATTGTATGGTTTTCAAGCATACCTGATACTCTGGAATATGTTTCATGTCGATAGTAGGTCAATGTCACGCAGGAAGGTCAATGTAAAGGTAAGTTTTGACTGGTTTCAAGTCGAAAGTGCAAAGGTCAAGGTCAAAACAAAGGTCAACATATGAACTTTCAACATAATTAAATTATAACAATGAGGTCATGTTACAATTTTTTAATTACAACATAACACTAGAATACAAACGTACAAACACGATGTAGGCACATGTATGTATATACAGACGTTCAGGTTCAAGGTCAAAATATGAATAAAAATAAGCAAATAGAAGCAATTACCAATAACGAACTACACTGCATGTCAAGCAACCTATTTAATGCTGTCCTGAAACGCCTACAGGTAAATACACAGACAACACATTGAATGAGATTTTGGGCGAAAATAAAAATGTAAAGATTAGATTCTTTAAAGGGAACGAAAAGGGAAAAGTTACATGCTATGCACGTGAAAGAGTTAATAAAAACGAACTATTCTGAACGGTAATCACATTTTTAAAGTCAGTGGTTTATTAGTTAAACAAATCTGAACACCTTTTCTATCAAAGTTCCTAAGTCGCGCCATTTTTACTGATGTTTGACGTAGTCGAATGTTTGGCACAATGAGCGGCAGATCGGGCAAATCTGTATTTAAAATTCCGTTAAAATAATCGCCAGGTGGCGCTTCGCGATATGTACATCCGCTTCGTATACCTTGTAGGGAAGCGAACATGATTTTCGTTCAGAAATAGCTGAATTTCTGTTGCAACGATAATGGTCAACATTTACAAGATATAACTGAACGCACTGGTAAACCTGGTAAAGAAGACCCGCCGGAAGCCGAAATGCAGAGGCGAGTAACAAGCCGATGCGACATTGACAAGTGGTCGAAACTCGCTGAAACTTCGAAACACTGACAGGTATGTTGATGGCCACCTCGCATTCGATCCCGGGATTCGGCGAGTTTCTACTTAGTCACAGCCATGCCGTGTATTATTCTCCAAGTCAGTGGTGTAGTGTCGGATATGTTATACACAACGTGAGGTTTCCCAATTTGAAACAACTATCACATGGGGTCATGGGCATGGCTCTCCGATTGATCTCAACCTGACACAGAGTGACAGGCTCGGTCCTTCGCCCTAGCTTAAAACTGTTTTCAGGAATCAGTTTCCAAATTGTCCACAACTGTGACAAAAATGCAGATTAATTGTTGTTTTTCAAATACTGGACATTATTATATTAACAGTAGCGACTGTGGCATGTTTTTGTATTATTGACATAGCATGACCTGTGCGGCTATGAAACAGATGTGTGTCAATCACAGATATAAATAGAACACACCAGTAGAACTATAGGGGAAAGATTAATTATCTAACTATGTGGTGTCAATATTGATTGTTCTTTTAATAGGTGTGGTATATTTAAAGGGAGAGTTTGGAGCAGAATTCTGGAGGGCTAAATAAAGAAAATCACCACCCATGTTCTTTATGAAATCGACTTCATGCTGAATAATAGTTGTTTTTTAGCTGAAACATATGTACAGTGGAATGTCTCTATTAAAAATAACCAGTTGAACTGGGTAAAAGTAACATAACTAGCAGAACAAATATTCTAAACTATAACATATGTGGATATATTTATGTATATTCTGCGGTGATCTTAATTGCAATGTAACTTTGTTGTCGAGGTAACCATAATAGTGGCGAGGTAACCATAATAGTAGCCGTCAGGTTCCACATTGTGCTACTAATATTTCTTATTCATGAAAAACTAATTTAAACATCTGGTTCTGTTTCAGATGTGCCATGATATATTACAAATGACCATGGATTTTATATTCTGTATTTGGAGCAGACAGTGCTTCCAAATGTAACCGGTTAGACAACTTTCACATGTATCTGCCAACAAAAATGTAAGTATATGTTCATGTATTATAAACAGTGAAATGTGTTGCTCACAATTTATTGACAATGAAAATAACATTAGAGCAACCAGAACACCAAGCAAACTAACATGATACAACATTTATATATAATACTATGAAAACACCACACATTATCCTATAGTAGAAATATACCCAACAATTCATGTTTAACAGTAACTGATGTAGGATCATTCTAGAACAGTTCGACTAGCATGCCCAATTGTCCACTATGCCAGAACTAAAAAAGTTCCAATGATTTTATAAAAAACACAACATGTATTCTACAATGATAATGGATTGAGTTACCTCCATTTTCATATGTCGCCTGTCAATACAGTTCTTATATAGTGCAGTATCCAATCCTCAAACATGGGGTCAAATACATTTGTATTTGAAAGTATTTAAATACTTTTTAAGTATCTGTAATTGATGTTTAGGAATAAAAAGTATTTGGATCCCTCAAGAGTATTTGTATTTAAATAAATGTAAATGTATTTGACCCAATGTCTGCTTAGCATTGTCCTTGTCAAAGTGCTTTACACTTTACTCCCTGGCAGACCTACTTAATTAAACACCATCTCATGACTGTGGGAAGCATCCAGCCAAGCTGTAATTAATTAATCAAGACGGTTTGTGTACAAATATCCACCATTGTCTATAGCCAGTTACTTGTTTACACAGCAGAGATGGAGTGAGTACAATACAAATGTACTCGAGTACGAGTACGATTACTTTACAATATACTCGAGTACGAGTACGATTACAGTATCCAATTCAAATATATAGTATATCAGATGAGTCAAATACATTTGTATTTGAAAGTATTTAAATACTTTTTTTAAGTATTTGTATTTGATGTTTAGGAATTAAAAGTATTTGTATTTAAATACTTTCCTAAAGTATTTGACTTTTTCAAATATTTTTTCAAATACATTGTCAGTACACCCAAGTATCAACATTTATTTTTCACTGCCACATGTAATGCCTGCCAAACTGATTACATTAATGCACTGCAACTTCACCCAACAGTGCTAATTACTGATGAAGACACTTAACAGCATGCTTCCCCCATGGCCCTGCAGTGACCACAACTTTTGTTTGCTCAGATTAGCACCTGATGGTCCACCACAGTGACCATAGGTCAATATCCCCTTTTGTTCTTTAGTCAGGCTTCAATTTGGCACCAGGTTATTCTGGTTTCCTGGCTGACTTTGAAGTTGGGCATTCCTCACAACATCCTAGCAATGATTAGCAGTGTCTCTTCTGAGGGCAACATAGGCATTCTATTTTTATGGACCTCCTGGCGTAACATACAAACAATATATTTTGGCCTTTACCTCTTTCAGTCAGTTGTCACTGTGTTAGCAAAAACAACACTCCCTAGCACTGGTCTGCCCTGTCACCATATGAGCAAAACACTAATTATGCCTATAAACTAGATGTCTCAATATATGTGTTGCTTTTCTTTTCCCTACATAGTAATACAAAATGAAACGTATTTGAAAAATATATGAAAAAGTATTTGAAATACTTTTCAATGTATTCGTATTTAAATACATTTATATTTAAAACGTATTTGTAATTGTATTTGTAATCCCTCAGGAAAATATGTATTTAAATACATTTCAATGTATTTGACCCCATGTCTGGATGGGACAAACACAGAATAGTTGTGGATTTAGACAGGTTTACAGTTTGCACGTAATTAAACTTAATAGACACGGATTTAGCAGCTAACCGCCCAGACCTAGTCAGGACTCTGGATGTTGGAAATATGACCAGTCATTCACACCATACTGACAGAGCAAACAGTACAGGTGGGGCTGTGGCCTGGCTTCTAAAATTACAAAGCAAGATGTTAGGGGATGTTTATCTCCTGCAGTGCTTCCCAGGGACTGTCACAGTATAACTTGTACTTTGTGCTAAGCAGGAGGGTGAGGAGATGTTGCTTCTCTGGGAAGAGAAGGTAATAATTAGGGAAATCTGACTGAATATTTATTTAACTGAAATGCTCAACAGTAATAGAAAATGAATACCTTGATTATTATTACATTTATTAGATTATTTCTAATATTGCCATTTTATCTGTGTAATATATTTTCATATGAAAAACATGTAATCGTGAGAAGTAATCGTGAGTACGATTACTTTCCTTCGTACTCGAGTACGAGTACTAAAAAAGTACTCGTACTCGAGTACGAGTACAAGTACATGAGTACGATTACTCCATCTCTGTTACAGAGCTGAGTGAATTGGAGCAATGACGGGTGAACAGACTTGCCAAAGGTTCGACGCAGCACCACATGGTTTCGTTCTCATAGTTGAGAGTCTGAAGCCGAGTCCAAAGCCTTTTAAACCACTGCGCCACTATACATAGTTGATATATTTATTTAGGTCTTATTTTATTTCAGGTGTCCAAGCCGGCCATATACCGAGAGTTTTACCTGGTGGATCCATGGCAGGCTTGGTCGAAGGGTACAGAGAGTCACCAGTGTATACCAGCTATAAGATGGAACTTTTGTGCTCTCAGCGGAGAACAAGATATGGGATAACACTCAGCACTTGTTGACTGCTGCCCTCAGTTAATTTGTAAATAAGCAGTTGGATTGATTATGAACAAATCAACTGACTCTTGACACCAGCAGATCTTTTTTCATTAGCTTTGGCATATCTGTACCAATGACTGCAATTCCGACATGGACAGTCATTGTGGGCAGCGACCAGAGTTCTGACAAAGATGTAATTCACCATTCACTCTTTCTGTCTGCCATGGGCTGGTGGATCTGCAGGTAAACATACAGCTGTAGTGTATTCAGCAGCTCCAATTGCTTGCGTCTTGACCAGAAAACAGCCATGTTGTCAGGGTTCGCTAGGACATGGCCGGACGTTCTTGCTAGTGCCATGGTTCCATCCATATAAATAAACAGGACATGCTGTAGTACTAAATATTAACTGTTTGAATTTACTATATTTTTGTATGAAAAAAGATAATTCAATCTGCGCAAAATAAGCAGCATATATGTTACAGTGTAATAGTGAACAGTGTCCTTTACTTTGGTGCAGTGTGTTGGAAGTGGCAACATCAACAACCAGGACAGGATTAGGCTAGATACATTTATCAAGAAAGCAAATGGGACTGTAAGGATGGAACGGGTCATGGATAGAGTACAGAAGTTTTCTGGCAGATGACATACACTCACTAAGATCTTAATTTGACAGCTGACAGGACTTACAGATACTGAGTTGCATGCACTAGAACTGCATTCATATTATTGCACAGTGCTTGCACAGATAGATAGATGGTGATGCTGCTCCAGCTGCTGTCTTCATTGAATAGAGATGTGTGTATGTTTGTGTGGTGATACATATTACATAAACTAAGTTATGATAACTGATTACATGATCACTTAGTGTTTATGCAGTAGAGTTGACAGTGCTCAGTCATGCAATTTCCTAATGTTGGTAAACGTGGTATTGAATACATAATTGATAAAATAATACTGCGTCTTAGAAACATTTCACTCCACTGTGACATTCCTCTCACAAGTGACCACAATAGCATTTATCGTGGCATTGTTTGTGTCATGTTATATCTTATATTAAGTGCTTTAATTTATATTATCCAATAAACACAAACGTTGGCACCTAAAAATATTAAACGAACAGGAATATCTATGACAATGTATATTGTTAACTGGCAAAATGTCATATTGAGACATCACGCCAATGTGCATGGTGGATCATCTGACTTACTTGCTAAACTATTGGATTAAATTATTGTTTAATTACATTAGTGATTTGCACGACACAGTGGTTGAGGGTAGAACATTCCACTCATTGTGGGGAGAAGAAACTGGTTCCAAATGTTTACCGAGTGTTTACCTGAGGATCTAGTGTTGTATTAGATAGAGTGATCTTGTGGGATATCAACAAGTCGGTGTTCCATCTAGTATATTATGCTAGTCTGTTAATGTTTCTTCTTGTTTGCTCAGTGTGTCCCCAATATTTCAAGCAACTACCAATAAAGGCAATATTGCAAATTTGCAAAGTGATTTTGTACAGCACATAAGTTATGTCTCATCGTAGCTAATTATTCATCCTTTACTGTAAGCCTGTAACATGTCGTAGTATCAATGTTGTGTGAGTATCTGAACTGATACAGCACACAGAATTTGTAATTTGTTCTCTCACTGAACAAATAACATGATTGAAAACAACATTCGCAATGCTATTTTTTAATGTTTGAATAATATGTTTACTGAAAAATATAGCAGTCATGTTGGCACTTTCAGAGCGGTCAACCTGAAAATAGGAACTGCATGCGTAGCTACGAAACTCGAAAGGCAGTACTTTTGAAAACTTATCTAGCGAGTGATAGCAAAGTGCCTATATTATCGTTCATGCGAATTGACTATGACGTCTATGATCTGGCTTGCATTCAGCTGTTTTTTAGTGTTGTGGTCTTGTAGCTTTACCTTATTTGTATGCCTCTGTTCATGCAAACGTGATATATACCATTCAAAGTAGGATAAAATAAAACTAATAATAATGAATAACAATATCGGACGGCCTAACTCGCTTGGACCTAGTTAGCGGCTCCATGATCCCATGTACATACCTTCTAGAACGTTAACTGTGGTGGACGTTTATGAACAATATCAGTACGTACATAAGTCATCACGACAGACATCGCAATGTGTCTAATGGTACAAGATTTAAATAATTTAGATTCAGAAGACTTAATAATATTTACTAACCTTCTTGCGCTCTGATGACTTGGCTACGGCGACGGAAGGATTCGACCGGTAACCCGTTTCGACGACTATCGTTGGTGATTAAATATCGCGCTAATATCGTTTGCACAGCTCCATACTTCAAAACTCGACGTCGCAGACGTTTCTGCGGATCTTGACCCAGTATATACGGTGAGAAACATCCCATTCGAAGCAACGTTCTTCGAACGGATATCCTTCTTCAAAGTTCGCGTATCTTACAACATTGTGTTTACAATGGCGAGAGCATTGACGCACGTAATCGGACACGTGACATTAAGGCCGGTTCTGCGTGCTGAGTGGTCAGACCACGGTCAGACAACAGGAAGAGGCGCATCATGGACGCCTCTATGAAACCGATGATTTCAGTAAAATTATCCACTTTGGAATTATTTTACTAATAAACCACTGACGTTAAAAATGTGATTACCGTTCAGAATGATTGCTTTGTATTAGCTCTTTCACGTGCATAGCACGTAATATTTCCCTTTTGGTTCCCTCTAAATATACATATAGAACACATCTCTCATGGAATATTGATTGATCTGAACTGTGGTACCTTTCACGACCACCACCTTTCTCTTCGATCCTTTGTATTCCTCCAGTACGGCATTACCATGCATGTTGGAGATGAGCGCCTCTGTCTTTGAGGCACAGAGCAGCTCTTTGAGGGTAATTTTAGCAATGTCCATCTCATTATGGATCACAAACTTAATATCCTTTCCCTGTGCTCGCTTGGCCCTCGTCTTCTGTTTCAGTGATTGAGCGATGTCATACCAGTCAAACATGATGCGCTCCTCTTCGTACGACTTCACAATCCTTGTAATTCTCTTGATAAAGGCATCCTTGAAAATTTATGATCTTCTTCAAAGCATGCATAGTGGATGCCTTGTCTGTTGGAATGAGGAGCATGCTGTTGAGGAGGCAAATTCGCCCTGAGACACTGACACCAACCGAGGCAATCATGCAGGCACCACACAAAAAAAACACTAGGCCAGGCACCAGCACAATATGATACACACGATGGCCTCCTCAATAATGGCTTAGTTCTACCTCATGACCATGTTATCATCATTGACAGTATGGCTGTAGTTCAATGTATGAAAAAGTCCAGGCATGAAGAAGATCATCAATTTCAAGGATGCCTTTGTCAAGAGAATTGCAATGATGGTGAAGTCGTAAACTTTGTTGGATGCACAGCAATTTTAATATCTTCTTCGCCGTTAATCGTCCACAAAGACATAGTCATGCGCTACGCAATGCCATCTGCTGAGCACTTTGCTGTAACTCTTCGCTTTTTAGAGACAAATATATTACATCATTTATTATGTGAACATCATTGACGTTTCAATGGTTTCATTCTTTAGTATAAAGTTTGGCTTGGCTTCAGCTATTATCGTTTATTTTATACGCATTAGCTGGACGTGTGCAATCTACAGAGAGCAGCAACTATTTGCACATTGCGCAGGCGTGTCTATTTATACCCTGGATCTGGGGGCCACGCGAATATTGGTGCACGTTGCTAAACTTCAGACATAGATTAGTCCCAGGTTTGTTGTCATAAATTGCCTACCTACCAAGGTATGTTATACAAAAATTAAATGCGGTAAAAATTAATTCTTGTCGGTATACTGGCCAACACTCCTGGTGGAGTCAAACGGTTAGAAAGGCTGTTAGAACAAATGTATTTTCATGTAGATGGTGTAAACATTAATTGTAATGAACATGAAATGTTTGATTTCGCATTTTTAACCACTAAAATATTTATATGAAATATCAGATATACCACCAGGCCTGTATCAGTAATATTTCATAATTGCATTATTTGTTATGCATAACAGTAACCCTTACTTGCTAACAACCAAACCTACAAAGAAGTAACCTAGGGCAGTTTGTAACACAACCCGACTCGTTTTGTAGATAAGACTACTAATTACCAGACTACCTATCAATAAAGAAATGTTCACTTTGTACACTGATGATATTCTGTGTATACATTTGTTTGATAAATAAAAGGTTCGCATGGCTTTGTCGTGTCTTACACGCAACAGCTGTTACATGCAACATGCAAACATGGGTATGCATAGTCAATAATACCGTTAATGGTTTATGGTCATCTTGGCTTAATTTAAAACGGGGTTGTACGTTCCTTGATTAGCTAGGCTAGATAATTAGCATTACTATGTTTGCTAAATAATTTGCAATTGATCATCAGTATATATTTATGGTTTTGTTTACAATTTGAATATTTCATGAACACAACAATAACATTGTAAAGTGGTTTACACAAGTTTGGCTAACTGAACTGCAATTGACATTCTAGGAACATTATGAGTATAATAAGTGTCGAACACACCTCACTTTGCTTTACTAGAATCCTAATTCAGAGAAAAACAACTAAGCGGATAATTTATCATGAACTTTTGCAACAGGAATCCAGGGCACATACATATTTGAAAACCAATCAACCACACAAACGTCTTTTCCGGAATGTGACCCATCCCGAATTAGTACATGGTATGAACCTAATTTTGAACGTATATAAGATACATGTCAAAAGAAAGCACTGAACACTTAGTCCACTCTGGATTCCTCCAACCCTGATACAATATAACCACTGCCATTCTTGTGACTAGTAATATTAGTTCACACACATTTTGTACAAGTGCAAGTTATTATTTCATAATATATGTCCTACAGGTAACAGTTACCAATCTCCTGAGTATCAGTACAAAATTGGTCGTACTACCATTGGGAAGATAATCCCACATACATGTTCAGCAATCTATCTAGCACTGAAGGACAAATACACAAAGGTCTAGAGATAGGGCTGTCTATGAAGTCATGAATTCAGTTAATAATAAATCACACATCAATTACAATACATAAATCATTTAGTCATCAAGGTGTTAAAATTTCATTACATATATGAAAATGTCAGATAAACATCATTGTCGGTTTCCCATAATATAAGAAACATTTCCTTTTGATGTAAAAACAAACCACGGAAGGAAGCTGTGTGACCCTGACTATGTTTTGTACATGAAGTTATATTGTCTTGCATCTATGAACACAATACCAGACAATGTGGACCACACTGTTAGACACAGTGGATTTCACCATAATTCCTAGTTAAGAGGAACAACTGTGAAATCCCAATTCTGTCTTGAACAATGTAATTGTACTTCTTCTTCTTCTTTGCTGTCCATCATGTCCGATGATGACATCAGTGTAGGGTTTCGTCCGTTACGTGCTTTGCTCGTTGGTGAGAGAATAGTCCAATTTGAGATGTAAACCCTCTCCCGCAGTTGACACAGAAGATGACAGGGGCAGAAGCATCAGGAAGGCCATGGCGGAGATTGTGATCGTGTTGGTATTATTGTTGTATCTTTTCTTCAATGTGGCTTCTCCTTTGTGAATGGCTGCCTCCACTGTTGTCGATCTCGTGCGAGGGTCTCCAAGTGGTCTACGGTGATGTGTGTAGCCTTTAGATGTCGTTTGACTACATCTTTGTATCGCAGCCGTTGTCCACCACGAAGACGTTTCCCTTTGGTTAATTCTCCATCGAATACAGCATTTGGTAATCTGCTGTCATTCATATGGATGATATGTCCAGTCCAACGGAGTTGGGAAGCCGTTTGAGTGGCTTCTATGCTGGACATATTAGCCCGTCTCAAGATTTCAACATTTGGAATGTGATCTTTCCATGAGATCTGCAGGATTTGTCTGTCGTAGATGTCGGAGATGCACTTTCGAGAGTTTTCTAAAATGACGACGATAGAGAGTGTATGTCTCTGCTGAGTACAGCAGTGTTGGAAGCACAATTGCCTTGTACACCTTACATTTTGTGGAGACTGAAATACCATGTTGTGACCATACACGCTTCCCCAGTCCTCCAAAGGCTCCAGAGGCAGCTTGAATACGGTTTTTAATTTCCACATCAATGGTGTTGTCAGATGCAACAGTGCTGCCCAGGTATGTGAAGTTCTTAACTGCTTTTAGTGGCGTGCCATAGATTTCAACATGTGGTTCGATTGAGGTTTGGCCGGGTGGTGGTTGGTAGAGCGTCACAGTTTTCTTTGTGTTGATTGTAAGTCCAAACATTGTTGCAGCTTGTTCAAACTGCTTGCATATCTCTCTGATGTCTTCTAGTGTATGGGCAACGATAGCAGCATCATCTGCAAATAGTAGTTCACGAATGCAGAGTTCTCGAGTTTTTGTGCTTGCCTTTAGTCTAGCCAATTTGAATAATTTTCCATCGGATCTAGTGCGGATGAAAACTCCTGTACTAAGGTGCTCGGACACTGTAGACAGTAGTGCTGCCAGAAAGAGAGTGAACAAGGTAGGTGCCAAGACACATCCTTGCTTTAGTCCATGGCTAATTTGAAAAGGATCAGTAGTTGATCATACCATCGTGGAATTCTTGAATTATCTTGACAAAAGTCTCGGGACATCCATATCTCCTTAGTAAAGTCCACAAGGTTGACCTGTCCACTGTGTCAAAAGCTTTCGACAGGTCAATGAAGACCATGTAGAGGCGTTGCTGTTGTTCAACTGTTTTTTCCTGTAGTTGTCGTAAGGTGAATACCATGTCGATTGTAGAGCGTTAGCGACGAAATCCACTTTGGCTTTCTAGGAGGATCACCTCTGCAATGTTCTGTAGTCTTTTCAGGAGTATTTTTGCCAGAATTTTCCCCGCAGTTGAGAGTAGCGAAATGCCTCGATAGTTTCCACAGTCACTACGGTCACCCTTTTTTGTATATTGCAATTATAAAGGCATCTTTAAATTGTTGTGTTTGTCCAACACATGTAGTAGAATTTCAGCAATTGAGCATTAAGAGCTGTACCTCCATATTTATAGATTTCAGCAGGTATGCCATCTAGTCCTGGTGTTTTTCCTGATTTCATAGATTTGATGGCAGCTAATATTTCCTCTAATGTTGGTGGGTTTGCTATGTCTTCCTGGACTGGGTATTGATCTAGTGATGCAAGTGCTTCTTCTTTAGCAGTTGCTGGGCAATTCAGTAGGTCGCTGAAATAGTCCCTCCACCTAGACACAATTGCTGGTTTCTATGTCAGCATTTGTGAACCTTCCGCATCTCTAATTGGCGCAACAGCAGTTTTTTGTGGACCATAGACCTGCTTGATGGCAGCGAAGAATCCTTTTGAAGAATTTCCATCAGCTAGCTGTTGTAGTTCGTCAGCTTTCTTGTCCCACCAGGCATTTCTAATTGCTCGTAGCTTTTTTGCAGTTTAGCTTGCGTGTAGCGCAGTTTTCGGTTTCTTGTCTGTTTGGACAAAAATGCATCATGTGTCCTACGCCTTTCCTCAAGCAGTGATAAAATCTCAGCATCATTTTCACCAAACCAATCCTTGTGTTTCCTGGTTGTGTGCCCCAGAGTGTCAACAGATGTTTGTACACTTTCTCACAAAGAATCTCCCACTGATTATTAATCGTGCCATTTTATGAAAGGTTCATCATGTTGGTTTCCATATGCGCCATTAATTCTGTCTGCATCTCAGAATCTGCCACTTTACTGACATTTAGTTTTTTCACCGGTGCTGGTCTGATTTTCCTTCGAGGTGGCTTGATATAGAGGTTGCACAACGATCGGATTTTTTGAAAAAGGTATTTGTGATCGCTAAGTTGAACTGTTTGCATATAGAAAGCAGTTGTTCACCATTTGAGTTTGACTTGTCCGTTCTAAATGTTCCCAGGGCAATTGGCCAAGATGTGAAATCATCTCCAACTCTTGCATTGAAATCACCAAGTATGATTACTTTATCTGTAGGTGGAATCTTTTTAAGCGTTTGACCCAGTAGTTCATAGAATTCTTCCTTTGTTTGATCCTGATTCGTCATAGTTTGTGCATAAGCACTGATAATGGTTGCATAGCGGGTTTTCCCTATTGATATTCTGAGAGTGATAAGACATTCTGATATACCAGTTGGTAGCATAGGTAGTTGTTTGCAATCGCAAATCTAACTCCAGCCTCTCTCCTTATACCAGGCTCTTTCCTTATCCAGAAGAAAGTGTAGTTGTTTTCTTATAACGAACCTTGGCCTTCGAGACGAGTTTCTTGGAGGGCAGCTATGTCTATGTTATAGCGATCCAGGTCCCGGGCAACTAGCGCTGTTTGCCTTTGTGGCCTTTCTGTACCTTTCATATCCAGTAAGGTTCTCACATTCCATGTGGCTAATGATAGCTTCTTCTTCATTTGTTTCATACCGCTGGTATTGGAGTCCCACCAGCCGCAGTGTGCTGATCTGGATTGCTGCCTTGTATTGCTGTTGTTCTTCAACAACATACGACCATCATACCCAAGTCGCCTATGTGTAGAGTTTCAGCTAACAGCTTCCAGTTACTCAAACCTGCCATCGTGGCTTTCACCCCATCGCCATAGGACTTGCCCTACATTTTCGCTTGCGCTCATGTTTTCGGTGCCAAGGCTGTCGCGCATCAACATCGACACCCTCTGGACCAGGGAGACTTTAATCCAATGGAGCACTATGTACGACAACTGGAAGTCTAGCTGGTTGCCCCGCAGTGGAGAGAAGTTGCCTTCAAACCTCAGTTCTAATGCCACCGTTGGTCAACATAAGTTGACTCCTCCGCCAACACTAGATACAAGCATTGCTGCTGCCCAATGCTGACTATTTACCCATAGTTGTGGATTGGAATGGTGAAGGTCGGGACGTGTCCACGCGTTGGTAGGCCCTGCACACAACACCTCTGGTGCTCCAATCTGCTCCGAGATCCCTAACACATTAGCCTGGGGCCGCAAGGTGCCCAGTATCCGCAGTGTACTACAAGGAAGTTGTGATAGAATCTTGTCAATACAGAGAGGCTATGTACCAGTCATACTACTATAGACAAAAGGAAGACTTGGTATACTGAAGTAGTAGACAAAGTATCAGCTTCTGAAACAATGTTGTATTATTTTATTGATGATATATCATCAACATACATTTCAAAAGAGCGGCAACACACAAATAAGTGTTTACACAAATATCACTACTTCGGTTGGAACCAGTCATATGTAGTCTTCATGCAAGATATCCATTATTTGGATCATAATCTCGTCCATGCATCATTGTTGCATGTTTCTGAAAACAAAAGGGCAGACACAATCACTTGTAAGTACATTATATATTATTATTATATTATCAGATTTATTTCTTATATTTATTATATACATATCATTTTTTATGAAAATAGACTGACAAAATCAAAAGTTCACAAAAATGCCATGTTCAAAACCTTGTGTCCTACCTGCATTGACAGCTCATTAATTTGTTATCGTGTCACGAGCCAGAGATATAATGTAAAGCTATTCCTTATCAGGTGTAAACAAGGGGTACGGTCGCGTTTTACCTAGTTTAAATTTTAAGTCATGAGTGTATATTTTGTATTTAACTAGACTTTCAAAAAAGATTCCCACTCACAGTCACTATTGTAGTGCCCGTGGCAGTGTCATTCACTCATTGCTAACGTGTATTCAGACGAGCACAGTTTTATGGATTAAAACACAAATACTGTGGAAACTAAACAGTTAATCGAGTGATCTAATTTCACGATGTCGCTGTCTCTACTTACTTCTGACAGGGGGCTCTGACATCGACGTTTGAACGATCCTGCCATCATTCGACGCCGACAACAACGTTGTCGTTAGCGTTGCTACCGAATTTATGTGATACATTCCTCCATCTTTGTGAACATTGCTTTAAGGGGCGTCAATATTGAGTACTTGCAGGTTATTCGTAACCGATGCTTCTGTCGTTGTAACGTGGGTTTGCACCTTTTCATAGCAAACTTTTCTCGGTAAAGCTCGACAAAAATTTCAAGTGAGAGGTTTGCCAAATCAGTATCTGCTATTTTTAAGAATGTCGAAGTTCAACTCAGTGCTGGCATCTCACTGGTTGTTTACTCCGAGTAACTCGTACGAGTGCCTCGTACGAGTAACTCGGACATGCACGATACACGTACGATTTTACGTGCGATTTTGTGACATACATATGATTCGGGTGGTTTCATCCGAGTCACGTACGAGTCTCTAATCCGTGTATCACCACATTTATGTAATAAGTCACTTCCGACAGCAAACGAGCTGCGGCCATGTTGAATTCACACACACACACACACACACACACACACACACACACACACACACACACACACACACACACACACACACACACACACACACACACACACACACACACACACACACACACACACACACACACACACACACACACACACACACACACACGCACGTACGCACGCACGCACACACAATGCATGACCACATATGACCGGTGTCGCAAATCATGTCTTTTCCTTTGTTCACGACAACTCAGCGGGCTGACATTGCTTTGGCGACACTGTGGATGACAACAAAAAGAAAGAAATTGGTGGACTTTACAGAATCATTCCTAATGTCGTACAATACGTTCTTGATTAAGAAGGCTGGTGTAGCCGCACACGTGTCAACGCTACAAGAGCTTTATGACGTTAAGGAAATGAAATTCGCTGTGCATGGTCGTTACTCCAACGGGTCAAGCATTGCATTCTCCCACAGGGAGATTCTTCAGAAGATTTACAAAAGAATGCTGGTTTGTGTCGTAGCGATAAATACGCAAGCGGACACATACATACATACATACATACAACAACACACACACACACACACACACACACACACACACACAACACAAGACACGCTCACATATACACACATACATTCACACACACGCACATACAAACACACACACTCATTCGCGTTATTTAATTCTTGCCATTGTTAAATTTGGCGGAAATACACGTGAAAACGTTCATTAAGTTGGAAGTATATTATTCTAGTAAAATGTATGATTACACAACCATTAATAACTACTCACTTCAACGTTTCAGCCACCATCGGCTGCCTTCTTAGGGAACTGAATTGTCACTGCTCTCTAGATGGCGTGGCAAGCAGACTGTCCCACACGTGACTTAGTCTGTAGCCTCCCTCGTCTATGTTCATAGTTGGTACAGCCTTCCTAATCCTAATGGCTTCTTTTATCCAACGCGCACACTTTCGTTCCCCCCAGTCTATCACGCAGATATGTCTGTCGGCATGGTCTGTTATTCCCGATTTGTGTTCTAAGTTTGTCGGGTGTAATTTTCTTAAAAAAGAAAAGAAAATTACAACCATTTTATCAGATGACAAGACCTATAAGATACTTAAAACAAAGATCCTACTCCCAAATATAACAGGAAGTTAGTGCCCATTATAAAGAAACTGAAAGAGGAGGACATTATCACATATGAACAGTACAAATACCTTGTACCATACAACAGAGAATGTACCAAGAATGCATTGTACTCCCAAAATCCATAAGCCAGACACCCCTCTTAGATCGATAGTTGACTACACAGGGTGTATAAGATACAACGTGTCGAGATCACTGCCGGACCTGTAGCACCTATTGTAGGGAAGATATCGCACAATATCCCACAATAACTCAAAGCACCTAGCTAGTGGCAAGACGTGTAATGATTGAACAACATGAAATATTCCTGTTACATTTTTTAAATGGCCGCCAAATTTTATTTCGCCGTACGTTACTAACTGTTTCATCTAGAGAAATAAGTGTGGTATACGGATGTATGTTCTATGGGACTAGGATTTCAAATAAACCATTTTTAAAATTTTCCGGCTTTCATGTCCACCATTTTTAAAGATGGCGATCGTCAATACAAATGTCACAATTTTTCAAAACTACATCACATTGAGTAGTAATATTTATGACATTGGATAGCTTGGTGGATACCAATATACACCAATATACATTTGACCTTCGTTAACATTCATATATGCGCCATTTTTAAGGATGGCGTCCGGCTCAGCCATTTACTCGTATCTTAAGAAGTACCTAATCTAAAGCAAACAAAGTGATGGTGTTTAGATATGATTATTTAAATTGTATTATTTTTAACCTTTATTGATTTTCAAATATCCGCCATTTTATAATATCCCCAATTTTTTAAGATGGCGCCCTACAAAATCTTTAAAATTATTATATCCATAGCTTACGGACTACGTGGCCTTAGAGACCAAAGGTTGATGTCAAAATACCCTTTTTTAGAAGTAATTATTGGTTGTTTACTTTTGACTTATCCGCCATTCTAAAAGACGGCCCCATCAAACACTATTATTTATGTATGTTAGAGCCTGTTATCCCTATTAGTACAGCCGATATGTGAATGAATTGTGCGTTTTATGATACAAGTGTGAAATTTGGCACAAACGTAGAACACATAAATACAAAAATATTTGGATATAGGGCCATCTCAAATTTCGCCCGGAAAGGCATTGGTGGCCATTTTCTAAGATGGCCGCCGTAAACAAATGTTCTCATATCTTAGTAACTACGTCAAGTAAAGCAGTCCTTTTGGTATTGAAACCTAGATGTTCGGGGTCAGCTATTTCATATGTATTACATTTTTAAAGATGGCGGCCGCCAATAGTAATAACCGTATATCTCATGACCTACGCGACCCAGAGAGCTAATTTTATTATGAAATTATAGGTAACTAGACAGCCGATTCCATTATATTAACAATATTTTGTATTTGACCTTTGCCGACCTTCGTATCTGCCATTTTATACAAATGACGTCCGCTAAAACGAATTCTGTACACACATTTACAATGCTTCAGTCAGAACCGTTACATTTGTGTCAAAATGTAAGTTTTTCAAAGTAACGATTTCAAATATGTTACACATGACTTTTCCCAATATTAATATCCGCCATTTTTAAAGATGTCGCCTTTCAAAGCCAAACTTCTTCACATCTTGAGAACTAAACCACCTAGAGAGATAACATTGTCTTCATGATTAAGATTTTTTGTGCTGCTACTTTAAATATGCTACTTTTGATCCTATCGGACATTCGTATCGGTCTTTTTCAAGATGGCGACTAAAAATGGCGGTTATTTTCTATAATGGCTATCAACAAACGGTATTTACTAGCTAACCTATATTCACGAGAGGAGTATCAGAAGTCCTTCCCTCTCTTGATGTTTAGACAAGTTTACGTTAACTCCGAAACGCCTCACAGTTTTAACTCATTGTTTATTTTATTTTGCGTTCTTTGATTCCATGTTTTGTGATATGTCAACAGAAACATTTATGAGCATAAACTTATTATGTCATATGTGACAGATCAGCGTTCCTATAACACATGTGTGTATGCCACACGATAAGTGTATACACATTGTTCATGACCAAAATGTCCTATGCAAAATGTAACAGTTACTAATTACTAGACGTCCTAATGTTTACTGTGTCGCACATTAGCTACGAGCACACAGTCCACCACAGTAGCAAGGAGCAGTGCATTGAAGTCCTGCCTTGAGTCACTTACATAGTCCCATGCATCCCTTCTTGCAACCACAGCGCAGTACTTCTCGACAAGCTTGTGTCGCTTCAGGAAGAGTTGTCCAGCATATTTTCCAACCGCCATTTTCATTCCTGTTCCACCCCTATTCACTTGGAGATGGAAGCTCCGGAGTCGCGATCATCGTCTGTATCCAAGAGTGGTCGGCTTGGTAAGCAGCCCGTTTTGTGTGCTGGAGAAGTGCTGCTTGTGTCGGAGAAAGACCGTCAATAGCTCTACATTTCTGTGTGAACAGCTGCTTCCTCGCTACATTGACAAATTCCTGGCTGCTAGTACGGTCGTACAGCAGGACTACAAATCGTTCCAGTGGACCCAGCCAATTTTCTACGGTCTCCCGGGTAGCAGCCAAGGCACAGAAAGCTGGTGTGACTTCGTCATAGGCATTCCACATGTCCCATGCAGTCCGTTTAGCCCTGCCTCCAAAACATGACACCGTGTCACAACCAGTGAAGGCATGAAACATTGGCTAAGCAACACAACGATCAGGACCCAGTGCGTCGGCCATCTCGTGGGCCGGTAAATATCGAAAGTTCTTTCCAGCACCAAAGGCAATCCACAGTTCGGTGATGTTGAGGCGCTGAGCTGATGCCACTGCAAGAACAACCACGCCCGTGTCAACTGTTGGAATGGATACCTTGTTATACCCTTGTTTCACAACATCTTCCAGGTGGAGTAGGATTCGTGTGTCCGCTTCTTCATGGGTGCATGGAGCAAGGCCTGACACGTCTCGGGACTGAGTACACAGCACACCAGTGTGACATGTGCTGATGACTTGTTTGTCGGTGGCAATGGTTGATGCACTAGTCGCCAAGAACGAAAACAATTCGATTTTGTTGTCGTTAATGCGGAGAAACTCCTGCCAGTTCCCAAGAATTGTGTTGGGTGGTTCTACGCGTCGGCGGATACCTTTCCCTCTCCGTGTTCGTGTTTCGGTCTTCACGCTATCTGCGATATATTCATCCCACACAATATCTAGTCTGTTCACGTGTTGCAGTTGCGATGTGATGTACGGCAGGAACACTTGGGTCGCGTAATCGGAAAATGTCTTTGCAAAATCCGGTCGAAGCATGTTAACGATTGCAGCCCCATAAAGCAGGATGACTTGTACGACAGGAGTGAGGGAAAGGTCTTGTGTAGGAACGAGATCTTACAAACAGCCGACCAGATCAGACTTTGTTCCTGCCCGCAGTGTCCCCATTTGTGATAAAGCAGGTGGATACGCTTGATTTTCATGTTGAACGAATTGATCGAGATCACCACTCCGTATTTGCGACGCTATGTACAACCTGGAGAACTGTGAACAGAGAACAGTCATTCTTGAGTGATGACCGCTGTAGTTGTGCTCTTGATTTCTCTCGCACCGGAGGCCGGCTGAACAGTGGTAGGTTATTTCTCTTGATTGGATCTGTAATGGGCTTTGTTTGGTTGACAAGGCGCTCGTGGACGTACGTGTCATACTGCTCTTGTCCGAGAGATTTGATCTGGCGCAATGTGTCAATCACAGCTGGATCTGCAAGGTGTCTGCTATCCAATACAAGCAAATCATTGCTGTTCTCAGCGGATGGATTTCCCATCTCTTCTATTGCATCAGTTAATGACGTGATATCTCGTCCGATTGTCATCTGTGCATGTTTCGTCTGCTCGTGATGCCAGAAATCTGTTTTCTTTCTCTTCTTGGTTGAAACCTCAAATTCTCCAATCAGACGTGCCATTTCAGGGCCAGACACCATCCAACGACGAAGTGCTGCAGGGTTCTTAGTCAGACCCACCATCACCCTTCACGGAGGCAGTATTCTGTTCATGAGCTTGGTCAATCGCAATACCAGAGAACACGTGTGTTGTTTTCTTGATAACAAAATTCCCTTTGCTAAACTCTGCGAAAACGCCAGGATGCTTGTCGTTCAGAGTAACCATGTCACACAGATGGACAGGTATCCATCTGGCGTAATTGGTGTGACCCAAAGCGAAGAACCAAGAAACAATTTTGGTCAGTGCGTCTATGTAGAGCAGGATGTCTCCCTCTCGTATCGCTCTCACGTAGATCATCACCTCCAATTCAAACTGTAAGATAATTGACCAAAACAGGAAGAGAGGACAGGCTTCAATCCTCTGATCACACCAGTCTTCTAGTGACATCTTATTGCACCCCTCTTCCACACCATTGCAGTACTCGATGTACGCCTTCTGCTGAAGTAGATACAGACTACAAGCTGTGATCTGATGAGCTCGTCGGGTGCGTGTCACGTGAGATGCCTTCAGAAACGAATCTGCTGTCCCATGAGTGGCAAGACTGGCCTGTATGAGTGCACCTGTCCAACCGCTGCTCCTCAAAAGGTCACCAAGTGCTTTAAAATCAGCCATCTCGATGTGCAGCCCACCAAACATCACCACAAACTGATCTTCTCCGTGATTTGCTGGCCAGCTGCATTGGATTTGTTTTGCAAGCATGTACAATGGCTGATCCACAGTGATGATCGGCACCTGACCAGGATGGAGAATATCCACTGCCTTCTTGACTACATTCATGGAATGATGAATCATGGCCCCTGACTTGGCCTGGTCATAGAACAGGGGCAGTAGAGAAGTGAGTGCCACGGTGTCGTCTTGTGATGCGTTTGATGGTTGAGTGCTAGCAATGGTATGCAGCCCACGAGAGCCTCTCATTCCCCACGAGGGTTTCAGTTGTCACAGCCTGCTTTGTGTGCTGTATCCACCTATAAAAGTAAACTCTGGTTAGACACTGACACAGTTTACTACTGCAGTTTTACACTTGCAAGTTTCTTTGTGGGGTTTGTCATATCACAACAACCATTTTACCAACAAATTTATTTAATAATGAAGAAATAAGTTATTGCGCAGTTCACTGGATATGTTGACTATTCTGTAATACAAAAATACACATGGCTGTGCCTAGGTATAAAATACTTTGGTTAATGCATGGTATATAAAATGTAAACAAAGAAATTAACCACGCAACATATCAATGGTAAACACTTGAATTAATACTGTACCTCTATTCTTTCATCATGGCTTGAGGTATGAGTTGACAATCTGACTTGTTTGGCCCCTCTAACTTTAGCATGGGTGGAGTGGCTTTATGCATTGCAACAGGAGGCACATTGGTGTACGTCTGTGGTAGATATGCTACTGTTTTCTTGGCCGCAATGCAATCTTTGGCGTGGGTAGTTGCAACAGTCCGTTGAACTCCAACTTGTCGGCTGGATGTTGGAATAGAGATATTTCTGTTCCATGGAACGAGTCATGCGAGGTAGTTGAACTTGGATTGTGGTCGATGTTGTCTATTGCTGCTGTCGTGAAGAGACCGCGATGTTGAGAAACCTGTCATATGACACGCTCAAGCCCAGATCATAGAGAGTGTCAACAAGCTCACGTTTGCGAGTCTTGGTATGGACCATCACACCTAGATAGATCGGCAGTGGTGTTTCCCGTTCTTGGTTGTGCTTAGTACTATAAGCAGTGACATTTTCTGCGACGTACGGAACAGTTGAACACCAGTAACTGTGCAAGGGAGAGTGTCGGTTGAGGCACAGATGCAGAGCTTAATTGTGTTTTAATGTTTGTTCCGTTCAACACCATGCCTACTAATACCAACAATGAAATTGGCACTGACTCTTCCTGGCATTTGGTATCAAATGAACCGCTGAATTGCTTTTTTCATTTTGAACATATCTCTCCTGACAATGTTAGCGGCCTTGGCAAGATGAACAGCGTCGTTGTCAAGATCCCTTTCACACGCCTTTCGTATTGCCGATCCAACATCTTTATTGCAAACGAGAACCACTTCATGGCCTTGCTTGTGAGCTTCCATATCTGGAAAGTAAGCAAGTCTTCTCTCCTACACTCTTGTGGAGTGGACACGTCACGCTACACCACTTCCCAATTGTTCAAGTCGGTTACTGTACATGTTTGCCAAGTCAGTCAGTTTAAAAACGGATACAACAAGACTGTCCATGCGGCCTTCTTCAATATATGAGATAAGTCCAGCAAATGCGATGCCATGATACTCAGAGTCTACGTCGCGTTGATCAAATGTTGCCACTTCGCGTGCATTGTTATACAAAGAGACCAGGCATTGGATATGATATTTGGCCTCTTGTGCGATCATGTCCCCGGCACTTAATTTCGCAAGAAGGGCAGTATCCTGCAATTTGACAGCACACTGTCTGACGCGAACATCAACCTGAAAGGTCGATGCATTGCGTAAAGTCTCTCCAACTGGAGGCATACCGCAAAAGAAACATGTTTCGGTGGAAGGAGGTGCTTCTTCTGTAGACTGACTGGTGAACTTCTTGGAAGCAGCTGCATTGACCTCAATGCGAGATTTCTTCTTCTCTGCTCGCTCAAGTTTTGTCTTGTTGAATTGTAATCGACAAGAGTCATGTCATTTCGCTTGGTGCTGTCGGAAGGTTGCCTCAATGCCCACACCATCATCTAACTTGTAGCCAACCCCCTCTGCGTCACGTTTTGAAGAAGCAGGACTGCGAAGCACCTCCGGTGTGTCCTCCTGACACAGAACGCATTTGTTCCAGTTTGTCGTCAGCGTAGTACATTGGATTTTCCAGGCTGATCCACCACTTTATATACTTTAACCATTCAGATATTATAGCAATTACGGTCTTGTCATAACTCTACGGATTACCTGCATTACATTAAAAAGATACCTATATGTTCTATGATTTGTACATTCCGCATTTATATCATCTAACATAATACATATTCAAAAACGAAGCGCCGTTTCCTTTCTTTTTGGTCATGTGACATCCTCGCAACCACATGATAGCTGCTAAACCGCCTACCGATCGAGAAAAAAAACCATAATATTAATATATGCTACCACCTATCATAATTATTGAAACTAATAGGACAAAAATTAAGGCGAGACGTTGTCGTTCCAACGGCCGTCATTTTATAAAATGGTGGGTCGATGAAGGTCAAATGCAAACATATTCAAATCTCTGACATCGGCTGTCCACATACTTATCCTGCGGCAACAACACTACCGCTCCAAGTAACGTAGTTCATGAGATATGGGAACATTAGTTTTGGCGGCCGCCATCTTAAAACATGGCGGATTTGAATGTCGCAGAAGGTCAAATGTAACATATTTGAAATTACTGACCCAGAAATTGTATGTTTTGGTTCCAAAACATCTAGTCTACATTGCAAAAGACAGGAAATAAGTTTTTTGCGGCCATCTTTGAAAAATCTGAGATGGCCCTATATCGAAATATGTTTGTAATTATGTACTCTATGTGTGTTCCAAATTTCATGCTTGTATCATAAAACGCACAATTCGACCATATTTTGTCACATATCAGCTGGACTATGAAGCTGATGTGGCAATATATATATTTGGAGGCAACGATTTAAAGATGACTCTTAGATATTCTGTAAAACGGAAAGGGTTGGCCAATTAAAAATTTGGTTTATTGGTTTCAAAATTACCCATCCCCACCCCACCTCTTCTATCTTCCGCTGCAATTGCACGGCATTGTGAAGTACATGTTGGCTTTTATGCATGAACACTGTCTTCTACAAACTTACGCCTGTCTTCTGGAAACGTTCATAAAACCTTTTCACTTAAAACAATCATATGATAAGCAGTAAGATGACATAGGAAATCTTGCTGTCGTGGAGTGTAACTGCAAAGTAGATGGAACAGAAAGATGGCTCAGAAACTGAGATTCTGAAGGCAACATCACTACGTTTTCCCAGGATGCTAGCTATAACACGATCTACAAAAGATGATTTTCCTTGAAAACAATAATTGGCACTCACGAGTTTGCATACAGAAACTGGATGTTGATGGAACCAAATAAATCGAGCCATCAACAAATGACAAAATAACAGTTGCTGGAGAATATTGTGCAGGCCATAAGTGGCACAGCACCATAAGCTATTATATCAATCTATCCAATAGCAATGCTGTCTCATAGTCGATGGAATGACAGCTTTGCAGTGTGTTGTTGGCTGTCAAGAACTTCAGTAACTAAAAAGACGATGACAAATCAAGTGTCATCCAATCAAAAACTCGGGGTCATGACCTAGTGAAGGTTTTCTTTGACTTTTGACGAATGTATCCTCACTGAAGGAATCAACACCGTGCAGAGGCAATTCCCAGGGAATACGATCCAACACAGTAGATGATATACTCCAAACAAGCACATGTCGTGCTCTTGGCTCTTCGCTGGTAACCACAATTGGGCCAGCTTCACAGCATTTCTTCCATCTTTCGAACTGTACTGACTGCACTGGCTGGATTTGCAGAAGGAGCAGAACAGTACAATGAACACATGAACAAGGATTACACAATCTTCCACGTACCCATGGTGCATGGTTGGAACATACAAGGTAAGCACATGTGCAGGCGTATTTTTTATGACGGGATGTAGTCTTAGACCCAATCATCCCCAAATCTCTGGAGCCTGGATAGCACCAGCATGGTGGCCGATTGTTGTCAGTGCCAACCAAAGACACACCAGCTCCAGAATTTAATACTGGTTCAGTTTTGCAGCTGACGCAATGCAGCTGTGCATTAAAAAAATCTTTCTAACTTTGGTGCATGTCCATGATCACCAAGTGTGGCTATATGACAGGTTGCATAGGGCAGTGTTGGTGGACGTCGGGGGGGGGGGTGAACAGCTCGGGAGTTCGTGGTATGGATTGCTTATTTTTAATAATTTGAATTGGCCGTTCGTTATACAGAAATCCAAATAACATCTTTAAAAACGTTGCTTGAAAACACTTACATTTTCACATCAGCTTCAAATTTCGTTGATACGTAGATCTTACGACAAAAACATATAATAGGTTCTCTGAAGGTTTGGAAATAATATCACTTAGTGGACGCTATTTTTTTTTAGCAATGGCAGACATTTGAATGTCTTTGAAATTTAAACGTAATACAACATATCAACACTTCTAAAAACAGTTTTTGACCTTAATTTCACCTGTGAAAATGATAGATTTTGTCGGAAGCCATCTTACAAAATGGTGGATATTAAAATAAATTACTATTTGAAATTCGGTAAAGTTCAAAAGTAATGCAATTTAAATAATTTAAATACTTTTGAAACCAATAAACCATTGTTTGAATTGGCCAACTCTGTCCGTTTTTGAATATCTAAAAGCCATCTTTAAATCGTTGCCTCCAAACATTTATATTTCCACATCAGCTTCACGGTTCGATGATACGTAGATCATAAGACATAGGGATAACAGGCTCTCGTAAGATACATAAATAATACTGTTTGATGGGGGCCATCTATTAGAATGACGGATAAGTCAAAGGTATTAAAACACGTAATTAGTTTAAAAAAATTGTATTTTGATATCAACTTTTGCTCTCTAAACTACGTCGTTCTTAAGCTATGGATATAATAATTTTATAGATTTTGTCAGGCGTCATCTTAAAAATTGGCGGATATTACAAAATGGCGGATATTTGAAAGTCAATAAAGGTCAAAAGTAATACAATTTAAATAATCATATCTAAAAACCTTACATCTTGCCATCATTTCGTTTGCTCTAGATTATGTAGTTCTAAAGATATAGATACATCGGTGAGCCGGAAGTCATCTTTAAAAATGGCGGATACGTGAATGTTAATGAAGATCAAATGTACATTGGTGTATATTGCAGTCCACCAAGCTATGGTGGATTGCGATATACACTATGGTGGATTGCGATTTACTGCTCAATCTGATGTAGTTTTTGAGATATTGTGACATTTGTATTGACGATAGCCATCTTTAAAAATGGCGGATGCGGAAGCTGGAAAATTCCAAAAAAAATTGTTTATTTGAAATCCTTGTCCCATATAACATATCCACATACCACAGTTATTTCTCTTGATGAAACAGTTATTAACGTACGGCGAAATAAAACTTGGCGGCCATTTCTAAAATGGCCGCTAAATCACAATGGGACCAAATAGAAAAATGGTAACAAGGGTTTTTAAGTTCTATATACTATTTAGATGATTTTAAAACCTGTTGCCAAGATTATACCCAAAAATATGTTTCCTTTACACTTACCGACGCACTATTACAACAACATACTTCAGGGGCACTATTTACCAACAGAAGCTTGGCACAGCGATGGGAAGCCCAGTATCACCGGTGATAGCCAATCTATTTATGGAATGGCTGGAACAACAAACCATCGCCACAGCTCCAGTTACGTGTTAGCCCCGACTGTGGAAACGTGGAAGGACGTAATAGAGATCGTGAAGAAAGGGTGTGAACAACAATGGACAGCGCACCTAAACACCATTGATACCAGAGGCAATATCACGTGCACACATGAAGAAGAGAGTGAGGGGTCACTGCCCTTCCTTGACACATTCATGGTCCAGAAGGAGGATGGAGCGGTCAAACTCCTTGTATATCGAAAGAAGACACACGCCGACCAGTATCTGAACTTTAATTCACATCGCCCGCTATATCAGAAACTGGGGGTTATAAAAACATTACTAGACAGATGTAACAACATTGTCACAGACCCAGTGAACAGACGGAAAGAAGTGGAACACATCACCAAGGCTCGACAGGAGTGTGGTTACACCAAGTGGACTATCAAGAAAAGTCAGAGAAAAGCAGCAAAACCATAGAAGACCAACTAAGTGAAAGAACAATGAGAGGTCCAGAGGAATAGTTACACTACCGTATGTCCATTGTTGTACACATTGTATACAAATGACTGTCGTAGTGTTGATTCATCTACCCAATTTGTGAGGTTTTCTGATGATACAGCCATGCTCGCTCTTTTGAATGATTTTGCCTCATACCAGTCATATCTTTCTTCAGTGGTACGTTTCTCTAGTTGGTGCAGTAACAATTTTCTGCATCTGAATGTTTCCAAAACGAAAGAAATGTGCATCGACTTCCGTCGTAATAGAACTGTCATTAGTCCTATTGTCATCAAGGTGAACCTGTGGAACAGGTTGATTCATTCAAATACCTCGGTGTTATATTAGATGAAAAATTGTCATTTACAGAGCATGTTACAGCCGTGCAAAAGAAGTCTCAGCAGCGACTGCACGTTCTTCGAAAGTTACGAGCTTTCTATGTTGATCCACTACTTCTTCTACGCCTTTACCGTAGCATAATTGAGCCTCTCTTAACCTACTGCAGCATTTGTTACTACCTTGCTCTTTCTGTGAAAAACCGTAACAGGCTTCTGAAAATCTCACATGTTTCTGCCAAGATCATTGGTTTACCTACACCAAAGCTCACCGAAATAATCGACCATGCAATTTTTAAGAAAGCTCGTGCTGTCGCTACTGAGTCTGATCACCCGCTCTCTACGTTCTTCCATGTACTTCCGTCTCAAAGGAGATACCGTTGTATAAAATGTAAAACATGTCGCTATAGCAGGAGTTTTGTGCCGGTGGCCATTAGAATGTTGAATGCTAAATGAGTCGTATTGATGTCACCCGGTTGAATTGTTCTTGTAGTGTATACATCTGGAAATTCATTTGCATTTTGTTGAGACCATCCCATATATTTTAGATGTGATCATGAGTTGTAAAATGCATATCCTTATTAAGGACAATAAAGTAAAGTAGTAGTCCAAAGGGTGACGGAACCGACATAGCCTATCCTAAAACATCATGACGTAGCATCAGCTGTCAGACCACAAAGATATACTAGTGCATCCAAAAGGTAAAGTGAAGACAAATGCAAGACCGATTGTGTGTACTAAATCCCATATAAGACCTTCTCTATGTGTTACATCGGTGAAACAAGAAGAGCATTTGGCACGAGACTAGATGAACACAAAAAAGTTGAAACCATAACAACTAGACGTTTCACTCGGGAGACAAGAAAATGCTCGACAAAAGTAGAACACAAATCGGCAATAGCAGACCATGCCGACAGACATAATTGACAGACTGGGAGGGAGCGAAAGTGGTGGATAGAGAGACGAACAGGTGTGCGCGTTAGATAAAAGAAGCCATCTGTATTAGGAAGACGGTATAAACTTTGAACAGAGACGAGTCACGAGTGGGGCAGTCTGCTCGCCACGCAGTATAGTCAGCAGTGACAATTCAGTTCCTGAAGAAGGCCGGCGATGGTGGCTGAAAAACGTTGAAGTGAGTAAAAATTATTAGTTATGTAATCATGAAGTTTACTTGAAAGAAGGAAATATAGTTTCATTCCGCTGCCGTCTAAAAACCTACATCTTTATTGCCGCCCATCGTCCTTAGCTAACTAGCACCTTCTTCAGTCCGTCGGCGACACGCGCATTATTTACGATTACGAGATTGCTTAATCCCTTGGTCTTGTAGCACCACTGAGGTTGATCTTCGAGGATATTGGCGCATAAGAAATCAATATTATTACATCTCCCGTGTCATAGAGGTGCGATATATTTGAATATTGGTTCATCATTAGAATACATTTTATTTACATGATCTCTACGTTCTATGTGGCACATGTTTTCTACATCCGCTTGGTTTGTTTGTTTGTTTGTTTTGCGGCTGAGCTCCGGATAAACCGTACATAAACTTTAGTTGTTCCACTATTCGACACCAACGTATGTTTGGTCTACACATTTGCTGTTCCCTCTGGCATCCAAGTTAGTCCTATTTTGTTGATATATCGGTTTTCGTCCTACTCTTTCTATAATGAGGTATATAAGTTGCTGATTCGTTTTTGTGTGGATTGTGGGATAGAACATGTTCATTGCTTCACTGCTTTCTTTAAATAGATGTTGTGGAAGCAAGTGTCTTGCCGTATCATCCGCCTACATATTGGGGCATGTAAGTGGATAACTTCTTCACTTTGTGATACAAGCACCAACTTTGGCATATGTTTCCCTCTTGGGTCACTTATTAAGAAAAGCCTGTTGGACAATTAAAAATAGCAGCCATTCTTCAAGATAGCGGCCATTCTCAAAATAGAAATAGCATAAAGTTTGTTCTCGTGAACCAATTTGAAAGCTCTTTTGAATCAAACCATGTGTTTTATAACATGCTGAAATCAAATCTGAGAAAAGAAGAGATCGCCACACAATTGTTATCAAGACAGATTGACACACACTGTCGAATATATTTACATTGGATACATCATAATTGTATGTATGTAATTCACGTGGGCATCATTTGCTTGAAAGTCAAGAATTATCAGAAGTGTCCAACTACGCAAGCTAAGAATCAGATGTGTCCACCCACGCACACAAATCGTCACATCTGCAACTACACAGTTCTATGCACGGCAAGTCGAATTGGTAGCACTTATGTGACGACATTATGTCTTCAATCCACACGTTGGCAGCTCTAAGCAGTTGGAGGAAGCGTCGTCCCGAAGATCTTCCACACGTCACTCTGCCTTGTCCATCCCCAGCCAGCCGGAATGACTTTCTAGCTGGCTCAGTGTCGATTGACTCCACATGCAGTCTGCTTGATAGGCTGCGCACCGAGCATGCCGAAAGAGAGCTGCTCGGTTTGGGGAATGGCTCCATATGGCTTCAGGTTTTCGAACAAACATGTCAGTGAAAGCATGGATGAAGAGAAGCTCGTTAGTCTTTTCCGAATTTACTGAAGACGTCATGCCTGGCAGAGGAATCCACTTCAAGGTGCGACTTTAGCCAAGGGCATTCCACAGCTGTTGCAGGCTAATCCCTTGAAGGGATGACAGAACACCGACTGTTATGATCAGAACATCTGTGTCACTTGCTTTTATTACGACAACACTGCAACCCACTTCTGCTGCATTCTTGGCATGCAGAAATGGCGTTGTATCTGTTTGCTCGTGGTTACAGGGGGCCACTTCATCCAGGCTGATTGTACGGTTGGTGAGAACACCATTTTCCTTGGTCGCGATGACCATGTTGGGCGTGCAAGTCTATGCAAACCTTTTCTGCTAGGACGTCGAACAGCTCTAGCTATCTTGTTGTCATTGTGTTGCAAGAAACGTCGCTAGTTCGGCGGTAAGTTGGCTTTGCTTACCACTCTTCGTCTTGTCCCCTGTCGCCCACTTGATCTCCTTTCTGCCTTTAGACTTGAAACCTGGTAGACATTTACAATGATGTCAGGTCTTTTGTACTTTGCAGAATAGAGCTGTAGAGTGGGAAGGACTTCCATCGCTGCAAAGTCCTCAAAAGTCTTTGCGCTCCGTGGTGTCAGTGTGTTTATAATAGCTGAACCATTGATGATTATGGCTGGTTCAGTGTCGGGGATTATGGCATGGGTCTCAAGAATGACATCAAGCTGAGACTTCTGACAAATATGTAGCTTCCCATTCTGACACAATGCAGCTGGGAATGAGTGGTTCTCAAGACGAGCGATTTCCTGTAGGTCACACTCTCTGCTCATGCATGAGACAGTCTTCCTTCAGTATTGTTTCCCTTGGATCACTGGATGCCTTGTGTTGTCCTTCCTGTTTTTCTTGATTGACTCATAGAAGGTGGATTTCTGGCCACTTTGTAGTATGCAATTTGGCATGGTGTTAGGTATGGGCATAAGGTTTTCAAAAACCACTGCATACAAGTTGGGGTAGCCCCCTGGTGGCCGGTATGCGCAAAATCCAATATGGCCGCCGAAACCCGTGATCTGAAATAGATAATGGTTTATCTTTGTTTCTATCAGCACTACATCAATGTGTAATACCAAAATTTGTATGTCTATTGGGGCGGGGGATCCATTTCTGAAGTTGTTTTCCTGTTTTCAAGTCATTTAGAAAGTGAACCGATTTTAATGGTCACTTTTAGCCAAATTACACCTAATTTGGAAGCTAAGCCATATGTGAATATCATGTCTGGCTGTACACATATGTTTATGGCAGCAATGTTTTACTTTTATTGTTGACAATATATTTGTACCAAAAGTCCAGGGATGTAATAAGTAAATATAATTAATTTAATCAGCTTAAAGTCTGCACCATAGTAGGGTAACCTGAGGCAAAACTGCCCCTGGTGGTAATACGAACCCCGTCTTATCTGCCAAACGAGTGAACACAAACTAACGTTTAATAGTGGAACATGATGCTGCTACCTAGCGAATACTCTTGGGCCATTTCACGGTATTTGTGAAGTGACATAACAAATATTAAAATCTGAATTTGAGCAAAATACCAAATGTATATGTTAGATAGATATCTGAAGTTACTGGAAATTGGCATTTGGGTCAAAATTGCGCATTTTTTAATATGCAAATTAGCTATTTATCACGAAGCAATGGATTTCAGCGTTGCGGACAGGACAAATGTTTTTAGGTCAATTTCTGTTGTTGACAGCATTAGTGTTATGTCTAAGTATAACATGATGCAGTTTTAATTTTTTATCAATGTGAAGCCATATAAAATCCACTTCACAGACCCAAGGTGTCCTGTCCGCAACATTTTCGGTCGAAAAGTTTTAATTTCACCCAAAAATAGTTGGATTTGAAAAGCCAAACTTTATATTATCTTAGCTGGGGTATATCTGAATAATATCAACCAAAAGTAAAGTCAAAAATATAACACACTTCATGGGAAACCACAACTCATTTCTGTTGCGGACAGGACATAAAATGACTCAAAAGCGATTTTTGAGGAAAAGAAAACTTATTAATCATGATTTTACTATCCTATCGACCTGTGTAGGTTGGTCACTTAAAATTTAGCCTAGTGGCTTAAGCAGGGTTGGCACATTTTTCCCACCCTGGTAAATACCGGGTGGTAATTACCGTCCTGGAACAAATCTCAAATAGTGGTAAATACCAGATTACCTGGGAAAAACTCTTAAAAGGGATTAAATTTGAACCATTTTTGCAATACAAGTTACTGTACCATCACCATAATGATACATGTGTAATTATACATCAGTACTGGTTGTTTTCAAACAATCATTATTGTAGTAAGACTTCAAGTTCAGTAAAACAAATGTCTGACAGAAAGTGCCTGTCTACTCTGGTCTACTGATTCTGGGATACATGGCTTCCCAGCAGAGGATCCCAGCAGATTACAAGTTCAAATATTAAACTGGAGTTGATTTGGGCTCACAAAGACAATGACTACCGGGTACAGGCAGTTATTCCGTATTTGTCCCTTAGTCTGAATGTCAAGACATGGTAACTAATGTTTGCTGAGTGGGTACCGTAGAGCCTGCCAATGTCCAGAGACCATCATTTCTTTTGTTCCTTAAACAGATAACCAACTGGCACCTGACAGTACTAGACTTTAGTCTAGTACTTGGCATTGTCCTTGAATACTATAAAACAGAACTGGGACTTATAAGATGCATTTTAATTCATTTATATGCAAAGTGAAAAAGTGTCCTGTCCGCAACGCTCTGTCCATGTCCTGTCCGCAACGCACAGTTAATTACCCCCTCGGCCATTCTTGAAACTTTTGGAATAACATTTTCTCCAAAATATACCTATGGCATTTAGGTATAAATATGCAGGGTTTAATATCTTAGAAAAAAAAGTGGATGGACAGAACTTTGGGTTTTTCTAACATACAATAAAATTCACTTCACTTTCTGTCCTGTCCGCAACGCATTTTATTTCACATTTCCCCCCCCCCCAAATTGAAATTCCAAAGATTTGGTTTTGTTATCATGTGAAGTGGTACCAAAGTACTTCACTTTCATGCATTCAAACTTTTTAAATATACCCAAGAATAATTTCTGTGAAAGAAACAAGTCACTAAATGTCCTGTCCGCAACAAAACGAATACCGTGAAATGGTCCTCTTAGCGACCGCAACGCCAAACGCTATTAAAAGTAAGTTCACAAACCTTTTTTAAAGTGTTGCATACCCTTTGAATTAATAATCACTCTTCGGTCAAAGCAATGCTAAAATGTCTACCGTGTGATGATAAGCCAGCGACTGGTACTGATGCACTTACGTCTATACACGTTTTCAATGACTTACATCGAAATCGGAGCGATGTTAAAGGATTACATGTGAAGGTGAAACAATTCATCACTGGTGTGTATGGGGTAAGACAGCCCTATCAGAACGGGGCAAAACGGTCCCGGGGGCCGTCTTGCCCCGCCATGCTGTACGAATAATTTAAATAAAAGTGAAAGAAAGTCGACGAAAGCAGCGATGAAGAGAAATGGCCTTGTTCGGTGTGCGGAGAACCATGCAGTTGAAGTCGGCCACGAGAAGTCTCGGTTGAATGCTAAGAATGCAATAATTGGGCTCACAGTGAGTGCACACCAGGGCTCCCGTATTTCATGTTTCCCAACCGCGAATCAGAGTGCGGTTAGACAGTAGAGTATCGGCAAGCCATTCGTTAATACAATAAATTATGTTAATTATATTAAGGGTTGTGATGATGCAAATCCCAAAGCTAGCTAATGAGTGTTTTCCGTGACGAGTGATGATGATGATGCAGAATATTGCTTCTAATGACAACTGTAATTTTTTTATTATAATTAATGATGAGTGGTTTCGATTGATGATTAGGCTATTGTATGTGCCGCGAATATTTGCATGCCATTACTTTAGTATAATATGTCCAATAATGATTTTAAGGCCTGTGATGATGCAGATGCCAAAGGTGATCGCAATGTCGAGTGATACAGACAGGAACTGATAGGTAGGAAACCGGGATGTCCCGGGTGTAAGACCAATAGAGCGGGAGAACTGTAGAAATGCAACAAATATTATCAGTATTATGTGACCATGTCGTATTGTCGAAGAAGCAATAGAAGACGGACGTAACACTGATGAGTCTAATGTAATTCACGATGAGTGATGCGCGGTGGTGATTATTTCCGTTCACGATGAATGGTTATAATAGTAGTAGTTAATGACGGTTTAAATAAATAATGGATACAACACATTGTTTTTATATCATTACAACGGTTAAACCTAATGTTAGAGTAAATAGGCTCCGGGCCGTTTTACCCCATGCGAGGGGCCTTTTTACCCCAAGCATGGGGCAAAACGGTTTTATTGGAGCACATTTTAAACTTGTTATAACTTACGTTTTAGTTATTCAATCGTTCAAAGACATGTGTCATACACAAAGTATATGCACCTCAACACTAGTACTGCACAATTATGCATCGACAATTTATGGATACAAAAATACACAACTTTTCCCTGAGGGGGGCCGGGCTGTCCTAGGTTACCCTACTCGGCGCACATCATTGCCGTGATCAACTCAGCCTTCTTTGTCATTATTTGTGCAACCTCCTTCACACTTGCACAGATTGCTACATCGGAGTCCAGCTCGGTGGCACTTACAGTTTCCCTTACAGGCAACACTGCAGCCACAGTGGAGGAGCAGCGAGCATGCCTGGCTGACGTCCGACAGATCTGTCCAATATGGTACACACTCTTTTGTCCTGGTGTTCCATTCCCAGCCGCATTCACTGGGTTTTGGGATCTCTGGGGCCGTATGCATGGAGTAACTCGTGAAACTAGGTATAACTCGGTTGCGAGGTCGCAAGTTCACTAATCCGGTATGCATGAGCACCGCATAGGCTCGATTTTAGGCTGTTGCCCGCACTTCGACCGCCTATCTCTAGGCTCGCTAGCTAGGAGGTGTAACTCTTAGGCGGTGGTGAAAAATGGCGGCCGTGGTAGTTTGGATAAGTCAACACAGGAGGAATTTGAAGCGAAATCGGGTATTCCTGGATAGGAAGAATCCACTGGATATGTACGACGACGTGGAGTTATACGACAAGTTTAAACTTCGCCGACACGATATCCTAACAATCGTGTATGAACTGCGAGACGACTTAGAGTACCCCGACACGCGACAAAGCCCCTTGCCGGCTACTCTGCAAGTTTTAGTGGCTTTGCGGATGTATGCAAGTTTGTTTCTAGAACTTGGTGGCTGAGATCATCGACATCGACCAGTCAACCGCATCCCGAACCATCTACCGTGTGACCAACGCTTTGGTCGCTCGGATGCATGAGTAGATACAGCTACCGACGCAACAACAAGCCGACCGGCACAAGGCGATGTTCCTCTGGCTAGCAGGATTCCCCACCGTGGTGGCTTGCATTCACGGGACCCACGTCCGCACGAGCACGATTATGTCAACAGGAAGAATTTTCACTCGATAAACGTCCAGGTAACGTGTGATTTGTAAATTGTAAAAGTATACGAATACATGATCAAACATAGATTTAAATACAACTTCATAACTGAAATATAAATAAATTTATTAACTATTTGTAATTGTATTTCACACTACTTAAAATGAATTGGTTGTATAAACTTGTATTTAAATTCTTCCCTAAATTATTTGATTATTTTTCAAATAATATTTCAAGTACTTTTATTTGAGTACGGTTATTATTAAATGAAGAGTTTTCGCTTTTCTTCAGTCAAACTTTTCACTAGATCATTTGAAAATTGACCACATTTCCTAGTAAGAAAGAAAACCATTATCACTGAGGTCATACCAATGAAAGCAGGGTAAATTGTCTAGTTGTCACCTGTGAGCAGCTTGGTTTTGTTGCTAAAAAGACAGCTAACACATATTTGCTCTGTATGGTCTGAGGGGAGGTAGGAGTTTCTTAAACAGCATTACTTGCCTACATTGTTGACATTTGACAGCATACCAACTGTAGCTATATAGGAATGTATCATGTAATAACGACACAAATATGATGATGTATTGATTTGACCACATATACAGAGTCCTTGAATAATTATTATTATTCACTTATTTGAAACACCTATACACTGTACATTGTGAAACAGTTAATTGTGCCTCTTGTGTCAGTCACTGATGTTTCCTCTGATTAAAGTAGCTGCCTTATTTGGACTGGCCACATAATTCCAATTAGTAACACCAGACACCTGCCCCCAGCCACCAGGTCCTACTATTGTTTGTTCAAGTGCTCCTTGCAGCTGATAACACATGGCTACACTTTGAGTATATATATATATATATATATATATATATATATATATATAATTAAATAAATATATATATTATAAGAGAGAGAGAGAGAGAGAGAGAGATTCCTGCATGCTAGGGGTTTATTGCTTGAATGGAAAGGATGGTGTTTTTATTATGACAGATCAACACAGAATAACTAAGAAATAAGTTTATTTCACCCCTGTGCTAATGACCACTTCTAAATAAAATTTAAGACACAGTTTTGTTTCATGCACAAACTAGTAATAACTACACAATATAAAGTATTAACAAAAAATACATTGACTCATGTATAAAAATATGCACATTAAATGAGTGTCATCTGTCTCTGTTGCAGTTGATATGTGATGCTGACATGAGGATTATGAACTGCATTGCCATTTGCCAAGTGGCCCGGTTCAGCGCAAAATTCCAGAATCATGAGGGAATCGCAGCTGTTTGCAGCATTCGAGTCGCCACGAAAATCATTGACTGGTGTGTTTCTTGGGGACAGTGGGTATATATTCTCTCAACGATCCTCAACACGCGGAATCAACAGGAATGGTCATACACAGATGCCCACTGTGTCAACATAGCTGTCAAAGTAGCAGTTAACTGCTGCTTTAGTAGCTCCACTTGCATAAACCAGCTGGCACCTGGCTCAGGCTGTGGTGGAGGTTCTGGCAGCGGTGCAGGCATCACAGATGATGATATATCTGGAATGCCAAAACAGGTTACTTTAGTAACTTATTTGAATTAGCACGTGCACTTTATTATTGACATAGTCAATCACGTTTTCTGTAACTGGAGAATAGAGTCACTATACCTGTATGTTGCTATGGTTCAGTCTTACCCAACATGCTATTTACTCACATAATATACAATATGTTCACTTGATCATAAATGTATGTACACTCCCACACACCAACATGGGTGTGTGGTGGTGTGGTGTGGTGTGGTGTGGTGTGGTGTGGTGTGGTGTGGTGTGGTGTGGTGTGGTGTGGTGTGGTGTGGTGTGGTGTGGTGTGGTGTGGTGTGTGTGGTGTGGTGTGGTGTGGTGTGGTGTGGTGTGGTGTGGTGTGGTGTGGTGTGGTGTGGTGTGGTGTGGTGTGGTGTGGTGTGGTGTGGTGTGGTGTGGTGTGGTGTGGTGTGGTGTGGTGTGGTGTGTGTGTGTGTGTGTGTGTGTGTGTGTGGTGTGTGTGTGTTTGTATGTGATGTGTAAGTATGATTATTGTTTAGAATTTAGAAGGTGACAGATCATTGTAGATGTGACAAAGTGTGGATATTGACATCTGTCCTATTATGTAACTTTACCAGTCACCAACTCTAGGACTGACCATGCTCTTGTGTATTGCTATTATAGTATAATTGCCCTGGTCATGGATGCCTGCCACTTTATGGTGAATGCCTGCAACTTGAGTCCCCCCACTGTGCTATTTTTATGATGGCTCTCTCTCTCTCTCTCTCTCTCTCTCTCTTTCTACTGGGAAGTTTACATTAGTATGATGCTTGATGCAACCCTCAATGTTTACATAAGCTGTTTGACATTGCTAATTTGATATGATAATTAAAGATTAATTGAGATTGCTCACCTCATGCATCATCCACTGGCAGAGCCACAGCCTGGCCATCAACTGTGTCCAGCATGAAACTGTCTGTGCCTTGCACTGAAACATGAACATTATAAATTTTGTAAATATTTCATATTTACGTATTGTGTTAATAGGTTATTTTCATTGTATCGTGTATGAGTTGCATATTACTGTACATAATAATTATTTCTGTACAACAGTTCTGCATAAGAGTTCCTTTCACAATACAACTGTTTGTAGCACTCAAATCATTATATAAATTTGAATATAGGCATGTGTTTGATTTACTGATGGATGTTGAACTATTATAAATAAAGTGTCATGATATGTTCCATTAATGCATTTGGTTCATTTTTATCGAAATGAGAATTATAGTTGTAATAATTGTACTCCAACAATAATTACATATACTAGTATATGTTTTAATATAAATTTATTTTGTGTTATAATTTATGCTATCAACAAGTCTGAAAACAGGCAGCCCTCGCTTTAGGGCCACTTAATTTTGTTGTAATATGTCATAAGCACATATATCACAAAATAAAATAATTAAATTTAAATAGAAAACACTGTTTGGGATTTTATTTCATTTGTTTAATTTATATTACTTTTTTAGCAGAGAAGAACTATAGTAAATAAGGAATTGTACATAATACGGTGATACTTGAAAGTACAACACACACCACTCGTTTCACTAGAAAATACTTACCATCAATTCCGTTGTCACATCGCCATATCGGTTCCTTCACCAATTGTATCCATGATGATATCAGCATACAGCGGAGGTGTGCTTGGTGGTCTGCCTACCACTTTTTCCTGATCACGTAGTGCGTTCAAAGATTTAAATCTTTCCCCTTTTGTTTAGGTCGTCCTCCGTTCTTAGCGCCATCCCGAGCGAATTCACTTTAGTTTAGCGGTGAGTTCGCCTCTCGCCAAACTTCCTTTTTTATTGTTTGTTACCGAATTTTGTAACTTGCTCATCAAAATACTTTTTTCGTTGCCGATTCTCTCAATTAAAATATTTTTTCGTTCTCTCGACAGGTCGGCTTACGCTTAACTTTTTTCTCTACGCGCTTCCCGCCTTCGCCGACTTCCGTGCCAAGCTTAATGTAAACAAACACTGAGCACGTCGCGCGATGAACCGCCGCTTTGACCCTGTGCGTCACCGCGCGCGTGCGCAATGCGGCAAAATTCGTGGGGAATCCCTGTTTCGAAGCGGTAATAGCTCTTCAATTGACTGTCAGGATCGCGGTCTTCAGACCAACTATGCGGCGGCTAAATCGCACTGCGACCGGCTCATGCATACCGACTGAATCACTCGCTAGGCCACGTCACAGTTAGTCGGAGGGTAGTGCCTGTGCCGCGCCTAACCTAGTCTCGGGACATGCATATGAGCCCTGGAGTCTTGGAGAGGGATAGCTTCCAGATAAAGGCTGCGACTAGCTGAAGCTGTTCGGATCCTGGGTGATGGCGATCAGTGTGTCGGTAACCTCGGGATAGACTATCCATGCATTCCATGCCGTCTTCTTACCGATTCCAAACATCTTCTTGCTGGCTTGGCGACAAGGCTGTTATGTCAGTTGCTTTGTTACTGAGTACAATGTCAGCCTATGTTATGAGGAGGTGGTATGTTGATTCTACTGTGCTCCTCTGAAGTTCCTGACCGATGAATTGGAATAGCTCATCTTTATTTTGGTTATCTTTGATGAACTTCTGCCTTGGGGATAGGTATCTTGGCAGAGACTCGTGTTCGACGACTTGAAGTCTCTCCCCGCTTGGCATGAGTTTGTGACTTGAGACTCGCCTCTTGGTGTGTGTTCCATATTGCGACCACTCTTGATGTGTTGTCCGTCATCTGACTCTGCATGTATGGCAACAATTGCATCTGCGTGTACTCCCCAAATATTCTGGCGCGCTGGGGTTTGATGATGTGTATGACTGCGGCCATATCAAGAATAACCACTGTAGCTTCTTTTGTTGCTTTACAGCGGCCCGGAGCAGGTATGCCTGTGGAAAAAAGCAATACTATCCTGACTTGGTTCCTTGACGCAGCTTACCTCGATCTGATAAAGACGGTGGTTCTCGCTGATTCTTATGCTTAAAGAATGCATCTATATCTGCCTCAGGACGTGCTTGTAAGGACAAGAACAACTTGGTGACGAGAGCTGCATTCGCCTTAACAGACCCCAGCTTGTCAGCACCCTTCTTTAGATCCGCTTGTGGTCTGTTTGAGAATGGATACAGGTTGTGTTTTTTTATTACGTCGGACAAGGGCTTGGCGGCTTCTTCGAAACTGTCAGTCACAAACTCTGTGAACATGTTTTTGCCGACGGTTGGAGCATTCTTGAGACAAACAAAGATAGCGAGGTCCATGACCTCGCCAGTGTCCAAAGTGATTAGCTCCGAACTCGTTTCGTTGAAGGGGTTTACTACTGTGTCCTCCTTCACAAGATCATATAGAGCATTCAAGTGTTTGATGAAGTTTTCTGTTCAGCAACTGATGACTCTGGATGCTCCAAACTTTCGTTCGGTGTTGAGGCAGAGACGCAGGCATATTCAAACTCATCAATGGCCCTTAGTACTTCAGGTTTGGAGAGCTCGATGACCTGCTTAGATTCCTGCTGTCCGTATAGGCCCTTTGCTCCACTATCTTCCTTCAGAAAGTGAATGCTGTGCTCTTGGCTCTGGTCAAGTGAAGACTTCTTGTCGCAACGTTGCACGATGAACTTCACTGCCATAAACGCCTCATGGACTGATGGGTGGGTCTCTGGTAACCGCGCCATGTCCCTCAAGAAGACTGGCACCCAGCGGACATAGTTTGGGTGTCCGAAAGCGAAAAAACATGGACAAATCTCATCGCATACATTCAGAGTGAGCAACCAATCACCCAGTCGCTGACCATTGACGAAACGGCAGTTGATGAGCAGATACTCTCTCACTGACGTCCAGTAGTTTATTGTTGGCACATTGCTGATCAGCCGCTTCTCCCACATCTCCATGGGCTCATGCGGCCCATAACCATCGCGGCAGTAACGATCATATGCTTGTACTTTGAGTACATGGAGCCAGGTAATATAATATAGCGACTATCTTTGTATGAATAACATCGGACTGGTAATGTTTTCAACAAATAAAAATAGAGTAATAGCTTCATTTTTCCTGAAAATGTTCCTGCAAAAACAGGTTACACCTTATGCATGAGCTGCAAACACATAAACAAATCATAATTGGATGCTGAATACACACTACTAGATGACTGTCGTCTGTAGATGATAACACAATATAGATAATTATATATAATATAATATATAATAATTTTGCCCTTACCTAACATCATGCCAAATTACAAAAACTTGTCACCAAATGCGCAATTTGCATGAAAACCTGGAAATTCCCACCCTGCTACAGGGGGTACATTTGTAACACGTAGTGGATTCACTCATTCTAGAGAAGGACAACCCTTAAAAGTTATTAATATCACTAATGATCAACTTTCTGATCTTGGATATTAATGAAGATGATATATATATATATATATATATATATATATATATATATATATATATTATATATATATATATATATATATATATATATATATATATATATATATATATATATATATATATATATATTATAGATTATGCCATATTCGCTTTGGTGGATCAATACGTGGAACCAATTTCTGTTATCACGGTTACGTTCTTTTTAACTTGGTGTAATATTGAGAGTGTCTGGTTTATTAATCATGCGAATTCAAAACATATTTGTATGAATAATCGGTATAATGTACGTTACTAATTACTAAAGTTAAATTTGAAATGTGCTGCAAAATCTACTTGTGACGATTTACTTTATAATTTTCTCCGTGAAAAATGTTGCTGTTTTACTTACTATACATAATGCAATTTTCATAATTTGTTAATAAAGGCATATTCATTACACTACAGATAGCAGGTGAAACACACCGTAATTTGCATTTAATAACGTCGAACCACTATTTGTTATATTTAAATGGCCGCTATGGTATTCTTCCTTTGTAGTCTGCTCTGTCGTGTAACGCAGCTCGCGCTCTTTCTATTTCCCCAGGTGAGCAATCTCACCGTAAACTCTGCGAAGGAGGGCGTGGAACGCGTGCGACAATCCAATGGTGATTACGCATTTCATTCAGATACTAACACTCTAAAGTACCACAGGATATTAAAGAAACCGTGCAATCTTGTGGAAATAGGAACGTTCGGTGGCGCGTATATAGGATGGGCTCTTCAAAAGGATTCCAAAATAAAGGATGTGGTCGATAAGGCGATTTTGCATTTGTATGGCAGCGGGGAAATTGAACGTCTAACGAAGAAGTGGTGGAAAGGAGAATGCACCGAAGATGCGACGGTGACGGTGACGAGCGGCGCTGACCATGCCGCCGCGGCCACACTTGATGCCGTCATTCTCGGTCTCTTGGCCTCGGTGGCCATGTTATATTAGACTGTTATTTGATGTTGTTGTTGAACGGTTGTACGGATTTTATTGGTGCGTAAGGTTAGCTTCCTAGGTGTATAATTAAAACATCATAATAATATATATTATTTATTCACGATAACCTATTTAAAAAAATACATGTTATCTTCCTAAGGGTCGTGAACTATACATACACTAAACAATAGACTACCTAATAAATTGCGTAATGTGTTAATACTCTAGTGAATAAATAAAAAACAATATATAGGAACAAAGTATATATATATATATTATATATATATATATTTATATTGTATATATTGTATATATATTATATATTTATATTGTATATATATATAAAATATATATATATATATATATATATATATATAATATATATATATATATATAAATATATATATATAATATATATATATAAATATATATATATATAATATATAATATATACATTGCGTTTCTCATGCTATATGATCAGCCACCTCGTTCAAATATGCCAGAATTGCTACATTATAGCTACTTCACGCTATAGACATGTTCACACGTTGCTACCTTGTATTTATGCATTTGTTTGATCATATCGTTGTTGTACGAATTGTTTTGTGCATATGATTAGCTTCACATGTATATAATTAAAACATAGATTACAACACACACAACACACACACACACACACATATATATATATACATATATATATATATATATATATATATATATATATATATAATATATATATATATATATATATATATATATATATTATATGTGGAATTGGTTTCGTAGATTATCTTGTAATCTTACAACACATGACATATGCCTGGGCAATCAAACCAATATATAGTGGTTATTTGTTGTACAAACAAGTATAATAAAAATGTTAAATAAATATGTGTTTTGTTCAAAAGTGGCAAGAACAATTGTGAACTTATGGACCACAATATTAATATGCAAACACTGTCTGACTACACGATTATAGTTTTATATTTAGTGCACTTGGGGATACTAATTTTATTTTCGCTAGTACTATTTGTCTATTAGGAGCAAGTATAATCGTATGCATAAGCTATATCACACAAACCGTGGCATAACTGGAAAACAGGCTATTTCAGGAGCTGCTCGATAAATAAGAAGGAATCGGTTTGTTATTTGTCGAGCGGCTCGAGAAACAACGCGAAGTCACGCCGATATTTGTCGAGCAGCTAAAAAAATAACGGCATCTCGAGCCGTTATTCATTTTGTCGAGCTGTAAGGCGACTTCGTTCGTTATTTGTTCGAGCAGGTCTGGGGTTCGCAGATCTGGATGCGCCTGCATGTAATCTTAGAAATGTTTGCATGGCATGTATGTGAACATACTAATTGTGTGTAGTTCTTGCGACGTTCTTGGATAGTTTCCTGCTTGTATTTATCCGTTCTGATAAGAAATAACGCCGACTTGCTCGTTATTTGTCGAACAGATCTGTTGTATGTGCATCTATAAATATTGACATGGAATGTACTTGGACATACTAACTGTTTTTTAATGCGACATTATTGAATAGTTTCATGCCTGTATATGTCCGTTCTGATGATAAATAACGAGATTTTGTATCTGTCTAGCTGCTCGAGTGAATTGGTTCGTTATTTATAGTACAGGGCCCAGTTGCATAAAGCCGTGTAACTTTACGCGCAATTGCGCGGTCTACTGGTCGCAGCTAACAACGAAAGTAGTATAGTATGTGCTTATCGTGATATGCTTGAGCGCTTTGGAGCGGAGGAGGAGGAGGTTTGAGGGGAAGTTTGAGGCACGGAGGAGCTTAGGGTTAAGGTTAGGGTTCTTGTGTCTTTTTGAAACTATATCAAACAGGAGTTAACGCGGCGCCCTATGCAGTGTGCGCTCTCCTGGTAGTTAGGTCCAATGTATCCGACTAACATACCTGGTCCTCCATATCCAGTGCCGGTTAGGGTTAGCAGAGGAGCGGAGGGATGGAGGAGTGGAGGAGCGGTGGAGCGGTAGAGCGGTGTAGCTGTGTAGCGGAGGCTCGGAGGAGCGGATGAGGACGAGGTTTGAGAGGTAGTTTGAGAGGAGGAGTGGTGGTGTGCTTTGGCGCGGTGGAGCGGAGGAGGTCAAGGTCACGTGACAAGGTCAATCATCATCATCATCACGTAGGCCACTTGGGTCACTTTCTTCATGTACCTCGTGTAGGCCACCTTGCGCAATATTATTGTTTTCTATATATCTTATATAACTGGGCTAATGCAACTGGAGGTTTTTAAAAATATACCAAACGGGACTGAACGCAACGCCCTATGCAGTGTGCCAGCTCTCCTGGTAGTTAGGTCCCACGTATGTGACTAACATACCTGGTCCTCCATATCCAGTGAGGCACCGCTACTGTAACTAGACCTTCGCCGGTTCAACTATAGGTTGCTAGGTAACCAGCAGTAAATAAAAAACAATGTAATACATTCTATCTGTGATGAAATGTTCCTACCCAGTCAAGTCTGGACACGTGTATTCATATGATGGTATCACTTCATGTCCAGTATGTAGGTCACATAGGTCTTCCCAATACAAAATTGTAGGTCACGCGTCGCAGCCATGTCTAGTATATAGGTCACATAGGATACGTTCTCCAAAAAATTGCCAAGAGGCGATTCTAGCGCGGAGCGACGCGAAAGACGGGTGGAAAGAGGAAGGGTCATGTCCAGTATGTAGGCCACATAGGTCATGTTCTCGTGGTTTCTTTCCTACGCATGCCACTAAATATCTAGTTTGATTACATACCTGGTCCTCCATATCCAGTGCGGATGTAACACGGTGCTTGTCTATCTACCGTAGCTTGCTGCCCTGGCAGTCGGGTGCTGTCATTTCTCATCGAGGGAAGCTGGCTCAGTCAGCATCAGTTACAGTGCGTCAGTGGACGTCGATGTAGGATTGCAAGTGGTTGGTACACTACGCTACGGCAAGTCACCGCGTCAGCTGTAGGTGTAGGATATATTAACCGTCGTGTGTCCGAAAGTGTTCGCGTGTGTCAGGCAGGACAAGTTTACAGACACGGTGAGTTTACAGACACCAGGGGCGTAGCTAGCCGTACGCATGTGCTTCCACATCAATAAGGCAACCATCAAATGCCCACTTCAAACGGTGGCCAGAGGATGCCTAGATATGTTCATAGCCTTTGGCTACAAAAACATCATCATTCACTTGAAACAATTTGTCAAAATTCTGACAATATTGTATTATGTTTCTAGAGCATGAACAAATGGCTACTGCCTCCTGTAACCTATCCTGGCAATGCAGCTACCAGGCAAATATTAATTAACTAGAAACAATTCATCTATGTTTTAACGTCTGCGTGGGCTAGCATTACAAGATTAGAAGCTAAAGCTGGCATGAACAACAAAACCAAACTTCAGTCGCTCTGTGATATGGGCCAGTCATGCCAATGCACTGTACACATTCAAGTTTGCCTTCATAATTGAAGTATCTGTTCTGGAATATATAGAAGCTGATGGGGATGGCTAAGCCAGAAACTACTTGTTGTCAATCCAAAGGTTTGACTTCATCATCACATTGGTAACAATCGAGCATGTACTCCAAAGTTAGCTTCCTCTGACACATTTCTACAAGCCAAACAATGTTACCTCGTGGAGGCAGCAAAGGAAGCAGATAATGTCGTCTCCCAGCTGCAACCAGAGCGGGCAGATAACATTATAGAAGGCGCTGTGGGATTGGCAGCGAAATTTGAAGTTCAACTGAGCAATCCGTGCTGGAAAACAAAGATACCGCTAAAATGTTCCCACTTGCACATAAAGTCAGTACTGGAAGAGGCCAAATGGACCACCTGCAGGAAATGAACACATGACTGTCAGTGGCACCAGGTCACTACGTGGCTCAGTACATCGCACGGAAACAACTGGTGCATCTGACACCAAAAAGAACAATCCAGCTGTACAAAGTGTTCCAAGATGACATGCCTGGAGATCAGCGTCAACTACAAAATGAAGTTGTCGCTGGAAGGCAAGATAGGAATAATGAATGTCGCAGACACACTCGACAGCATGGTTCAAGATATCAGTCCCGACCTAAACCCCAACATGTACACCGCAGTCATCATACTGGTGGTGATGTCTGTATCGACCATCACGAAGAGCGATCTTTCAGCGCAATGCGGCGTCTCATGAATTATCTGCGCTCTACAGTGACAACTGAGGGCATGTCGGGACTGGATTTGCACATCCACAAAGACATAGAGTTTGATGCTGAATACATCATTCTTCAGTTCAGACTAAACAAATAGGCACTTAGCCCTATTATTCCGCCCCGAATGAAGGGGGAGAATAGCAACTGAACCGATGTTGAATACAATAATTCGTAAATAGAACACATACAATTTACATTATTATATTATCTGGGCTTATGATTAAACACTTTTAACTATTGCAAAGTGTCACCTTTCCGTAATTACTATGATGAGTAGGCCTACATAGGTTATTTTAATGCATACGATATACCTAGTCATTGTAACGTAACTTTTCCCACTGACTTTGTATGTTATTATAGTACACTGAACAAAATAACACATTTTTATTGACTATTCAAATATATGCTACGTATATTAACCGTTCAAGTCCACAGCTTTTTTCAAAACGTTTCACGCAATAAGACTAGTGTGTAGTTTTCTATTTACTCCTTGGCATTTGCTACACAACATTCTGGAGCTCCAGACCCTCATGACCGAATTTAGATTAATATCATTAATTAGTGCTTCCACGTGTATTTATGCTTAGCTACGCCCCTGAACACGTTATGTTAACAAAACAAAATAACGACAGTAAGTTTACAGACACGTTATGTTTACAAAACAAAACAAAGCAGACAAAACTGGAGGGGAAAAACGGAAAACTGCAGAAAGAAAAATGAAAACTAAAATCGGACAAAACTAAAAGAAAACGGGCAAGAAATAAAAAATAAAAAAGGACAAAACTGCAAAAAACGGACAAAACTGAAAAAACTGGCGTGTGTGCGTGCGTATGCTGGAGCGGAGAGCGGGGAAGTGGAGGAGCAATGGTGCGGAGGGTGAGGTTTTTGCCTAGTTTAACAAGTCTGGACACGTTTATTCATATAGTGGTATCACTTCATGTCCAGTATGTAGGTCACATAGGTCACGTTCTCCATGTATGGAACTTACATATTTCGCGCGTGCGTGTGCGTGTGCGTGTCGGTGTCTGTGTGTGTCCGTATGTGTTCGTGTGTGTCCGCGAGTGTCCGAATGTATTCGCATGTGTCAGGAGCGACAAGTTTACAGACACGATGAGTTTACAGACGCGTTATGTTTACAAAACAAAGCAAAATAACGACAGTAAGTTTACAGACAAGTAATGTTTATAAAACAAAGCACAAACAACTGGAAAAACAAAACGGACAAAAGTGGAAAAACAAAACGCGCCACGTCTACATATTATTTACTTTTTATTATGTGACTTTTTATATAACATTTATATTTCTTTTAAATGTATATTATAATATAATTTGTTCTCTTAATGTTAATTTAATAGGACATTTGATGCCACGTTTTTATAACGTTGAATGTGTTTAGTGCTTTTATTATGTCTTGTAATAGCGCCTTCGAAAAGGGTAACCTCATTTACGCTGCTACATATATAATGCTTTAGTATTATTATTATCGTTATTATTGTTATAGTTTTGTTGATTTGTTCTTGTCACTATTATTATTATAGGACAACATCTCAGTGTTGTTCTCTCGACGGGCGAAGGGCGTCCGCTGCCCAGGACCATCGTTAGTGCATGTCGGTGTCACTGACGGACCGTTGTGTCACGTTGAAGACGCTTTTCGGCGTGCTCCAGACCCTCTCGATTCAGTTCGTGGCGCAGAATGAATGAATATTTATTTTTGGAATCGTACAAAACACATATGTAAATAGTATGTTTAAACTAACAGTGCAACAATCAATTATGTAAGGTACGATTCCGGGCAGACAGCGGAGCCAATTAAGGCTGTTACCTGTTGGTATAGATAATAATTTTAATTATGAAACCATTTCTCATAAATTAAACTGGTCGCTGCCAACGCTACCATAGGTGTATAAACAATAATGTTATAATAACAATTTCATGTGTAACATATACGTATAGTTTTTTTATAACTTACCAGGTATGTAAAACGTGACAATAATATCCAATAATAAATGTTCAATTAACATGTATAGCAAACGTGTAGTAATATCAGCTAACGACAATGACAAGGATATAATTACATACGTATATGAACAGGTATTTTATATTTAATAAGCTTCAGCTAGCTCTTCATACCCTTTTACAACAATTGCTTTTACTGATACTGCAACACTTTTATGTTGTTGCTTTGCTGTATGGTAAACGGAATTATGTGCCATATCAATGGACCTTTACATAAAAAAACTGTTAGAAGATTTTACTGTAAGAGAAGCAAAAAGACGTATGTGTGAGGTTTGTCTAGTTTCGTGAATGTGTATGTCATGGGTAAATGTAAAGATATCGGATAAATAATGAGGCAGACTCCTGTGAACATAATTATACATAAATTGTCCAATTTCCAGTTCGTATACATGATTCAATTTAAATAATTTTAAGCACGTAAAGAGGGGGTGAGAATGTTCCCAATAATTTAGTTTGAGTATAGATCGAACTATTTGTTTTTTGATAATAAATAATTTTGTCAAGTACGTTTTATATGTAGACCCCCACAAGATGATTCCATATGTCAAGTAAGGGTAAACTAAAGTGTAATAAATTGTTTTAAGTGCGGACACAGGAAGGTAGCTGTTAACTTTATTGATTACATTTAAAGCACTGGTTAATTAATTTATTTATTTTTGCATTTGTTTATGTGTTCGTGCCAATCAAGTTTTTGTTATAAATATGATGACCTAGAAATTGTACACAATTCATATAATCTGGATAATTGTATTAGCCATTGTTAAAATAAGTATTTCATTCTCAGGAGGAGGGGATCTACAGAATAACATGCATTTCGTTTTGAAAATATTTAGATATAATTTATTTGCACGAAACCAGTCAGCTAATACTCGACGTTCCTTATTCATATCTTCGTATAAACTTGTTTTCATTCTTGTATGTAGTAGTGTCATCAGCAAATAGTATTGTTTTACAATGCCTTACACAAAACGGAAGATCATTTATGTATATTATAAACAGGAGCGGACCAAGTATAGACCCCTGCGGGACGCCGTATGTGATGTCCCGTTGAAGCGAATCACTGCTATTATACTTAACATATTGTTTCCGATTTGACAGATAACGTTTAAACCATTTGAGAGGAGTACCCCTTATTCCATAAAATTCAAGTTTATATAATAAGATTTGGTGATCAATTGTATCGAATGCTTTACTTAAATCTAAGAAAACACTAAGGACCGTGTCTTTATTTTCCAAAGCTTTTATAACATCACTAGTAAGTGCGGTTATAGCATTTCTTGTTGAATGTTTTTCACGAAAACCATATTGGTTATTATTTAATATTTATTAGCTTGAATGAAATGAAAAGTCCGTTTATAGACAACTTGTCCCAGAATGTTAGAAATTGAATGTAACAATGATATAAGTCTGTAATTGGAAATATCGTATTTAGTGTTTGACTTATGGACAGGTATAAATTTATAATAACTTTATAACAAGCGGACTCAAATTGTCGTGACTTATACTTTTCTTAGGTTGAACCGTTGAAGTGACTTTATTATTTGCCTGATCTCACTTGCATCGGTCGGGGTGATGAACATACTTTTTGAATTACATTTAGGGCAATTCTGAAGATAAGATGTAAACTGTTTTTTGGTTTGAGGTATTGCAGTGGCGTGGCTTGGACCAACATATTTAATGAAATTACAAAATGCATTAGATATTTCATCAGGATCTTTAATTACAGCATTATTATGTTTGAAATGTAAAGAAATGCCAGACATATCGTTGTTTTTTAATCAATTGTTTTTGTAATTTCCAAGTTTTTTAGAGTCATTCTTGAATGTGTTTAATTGATTAGCATAGTAGGTTGTTTTTGCAGTTTGTTTTAACTTGTGAGGTGATACGCGTTGGCTTAGTAATCGTGGGAATTGTATTTGCGGTTAGATATAGATATAAAAGATCAGTTGAGGGTTTATAAGAGTAATTTTTACATAGTAGAAATGTTGATTTGATTAGTGCCTATTATAACTTGATTGTTTGAGCTTTCCGTTTTATGTAATATTGCTTCATACCGTTGAATAGACAAATTAACATTTGTATTAGGAATCCGGTATATTTCACCTACAATTGAAGTTTGACCATTATTAATAGATTAAATGAATATGGATTCAAATTCACCTTCTATGAAAATACTACGGTCTTCGGGAAGATTATATTGAATATTATCACGGATATATATCGCGACACCACCTTTTGCTTTAATCTTTCTATTTTTATAAATACAATTATAACTGGGCAGCTTGAACAGATGCGCATTATCATAATTTACAAAGTTTCACATAACAAAATATAGTCAATTTCCACATGTGCATCAGAGAGCTCTGATGAGAGTCCTTGTATGTTTAGGTGGAACACTTTACACTGAAAATTTTATGACCAAACTTGTCAAGAAGGATATCGTTAACATCATAATAATTACTATTTATATCTGCTAAATTAAAAGGGATCGTTTCTACATTTTCATATTGGGTATTTCTTCTCTAGCTCAGTATAATTACTTAATATTTCATCCATACTTTCCTGATAATAAATACCTTACAATATAGTACATTGTTAGGTCATAGACGAGCGATGTCAAGGAAAAGATCGTTAAATAAATGAACATAATTATCATTATAATAGTTGAGACATTGCATACACATTCATAAAGGTCAAACATAGTGATTTTAAGATAATTATATATGGATGGACACGTGGCCATGCAAAACAGATTGGCCAAAAAATACAAAAAGAAACAAAACATGTGGCTGACTCTGATGTAGATAACTGGCTCTGAGGTCAGGCCAAAAATGACTAGCAAACAGTTAGACTAGCAAACAGTTAATAATAATCTTCAACTAATGGACAGAGTGTAGCAAGTATACAGATTACAGTCTGTTGGATAATGACTACTTATACCTATACATGTTCGTCTTTACAGTTACTTATACAGTAGTTATATATGCACGTACTCATTTTGCATACATATATACATACATACAAACATACATACATACATACATACATACTTACATAAATACATACATACATACATACATACATACATACATACATACATACATACATACATACATACATACATACATACATACATACATACATACATACATACATACATACATACATACATACATACATACATACATACATACATACATACATACATACATACATACATACATACATACATACATACATACATACATACATACATACATACATACATACATACATACATACATACATACATACATACATACATACATACATACATACATACATACATACATACATACACACACACATATAAAGGTATGGTGTGAAATAATATTCGACATCAGGGATGTAACATAATAATGTTCGTCGTTTTTATAATGATGCATCTATCACGTGCGGCGTGTGACATAAATTGTTTATAGCACATAACATTGCCTATGTGACAACCTACATATGTGTGAAACACACATCAGCGTGTGTATTCCAGTTAACCAGTGTGTAACCAGATCATACATTTTAAGTTACTGGGGTGAACTGATTCGTTTGATTGAATTGTTGTTGTCTTTAATGACAACGTGGCCGTTGTATGTCCAGCAGTCCGCTATCTTCTTTGAAGCTCGTAGTTTTCTTGTTTCGTAAGCCATCAACGATCGTCGCTTGGTGAGATCTTCGTTGATGTAGACGCGTTGTGCCGGCTCTTTCGTCTTATTGAAGGTCTTTAGTTGTCCCCCGCATTGTATACAGAGTCGCGTAGTTTTTCCGACTTGATCGTTGTCCTGGGATGTGTGAGATCTGTTTCGCGCCCGAGTTGATGGCAGCCCTCGACGTCTACGTCGTTCAGCGGTGGGCGCAGTGGCATCGTGCTGTTGATGACGTCCAGCACTTTGGCGAAAGCGTCTTCGCCTGCGTCCGACTCCACAACCCCCTGAATGCGCACATTTGCACGGCGGCCATACTGCCCGGAAGCATCTACGCACACATATAAAGGTATGGTGTGAAATAGTATTCGACATCAGGCGGAAGCATCTATTGTGCAGTTCACCATTAACTCTGTCTTTTTCATCAACTACACTGCGCAATTGAGTGATCTCCGCTCTAAGTTCCTTTATTTCTGCCATTAGGTCGTCGGGATAAAGGGCTCTTTTTATTTTCGACACCACTTCCGTGTCTCCGAGCAACTCTAGTACTCGCAGGGTGAAGGTGGCCTGCGAGTCGTCTTCAGCGTTGCTGCTGCCTTCCCTTGGCTTTGCATTAGGCATGGTGTTGCGTTACGCAATACAACTGCCAGTCAGCTCGTCACGGTACACGTTGGCTGGTCACTTGCTCGGTCTGGCTCAGATGTATTAAATTATCGCCCAGTCTTAAGCGTGTCAGCCAGGATCAGTTGAGTAGAATCACTCATAACCAGAGCAGATAACAAAAAACTCACCAGAAGCTCGCAATGTCTGGCTGGCGACCGCCTCAGCAACAACCCCATTACACTGATTAACGCATTGCAACCTCTGCTAGCGTCTGCCCGACCCGCGATAAACGGCAGTCCAGCTCGGCAGCCATCTTCGGCACATGAATGCTGCGTGTCGTCGACGGCGGATCTCGCAGTGAAGCTTGCACTGCTCTAGTGCGACGCCCGACAGCGGTTGTCCAATGGCAGATTGTCGCTGATACGAGGCGAAATGGGGAATGATTTGAAATTTAATACGTGGAGGAACTGACCAGTGGCGACACGGATCCAGGATCTTTCTACTTGAAACTGCCCTGCCGATGTTTATTAGTTCTTGATCTGAATCAGTGTTTCTCCAAAACTAGTGGGTGCAATTTCATAGATGTCGGGACGTGATGAATATTGTTTGGGGGACGGTTCAATAGAAGCGTGTGTATGTTTGTGTATGTATGTAGGTATGTATGTATATGTGTATGTATGTATTATATATATATATATATATATATATATATATATATATATATATATATATATTAAAAATATTTTATATATATATATATATTTATACAGATCCAGCCGTTAGTAGACAAAGCGTACGTAAAAACGCGGTCGTTAGTGGCCACGAGCCGTTCGTGCCCACTTTGAAGTGGGGACGAACGGGGATGGTGTTATTTTATTATATTTAGGCTTGTGTAAATGGTAAATAACTGTCATTATCACTAAGCCATCATATGACATTATGTGTTCAACGATGTTTTTGTTTCGGCTGTTCCGAGTGTTATAAACGAACTCTGTAAAGTGTACTGCTGTTTTGGTGATGTTGAAAAAATCAATGCTGTACGTTTTACATATTTTAACTGGAAGAAAACACATAAAAACGAAATTGCGGTGCCGGTGTATCATAGACTTGCTGAACTAGCACAATTAATTAACTTTATTAAATTCAGTGTCCCAGTTGGCGTCGGCATTGGCATTATGTTATGACTTATGACTGTAAATTATATTTAATAAATAAAATAATAATTGATTTTGCGTGTGCAGCCTCGCTAGTATTTAAACGTGAAAGGTTTGAGAAAAAAATCACAATACTGCATTTGTACGAAATGTTGTGTCTTTCTATAGTCTAGTGTTACAACTAAATTTATTTGTCTATATTAAGTTTAGTAACTGTTAGTTTACAACTTGTTTTTCATATATTTATCATTATTTACAGAGATAAAATGCATAACGAGATTAAACTTGCTAGCGAGGTTACAGTTAAACAGTATTTATGTTGTTGAAATTGTAACTGCTTCATTCAATGAAGCTGTAGCAAATTTCACAAATTTAATTAAATGTGTGATCTGTACATTACACTATGACTATAGTGTGGATAACGTCTGGCAAGAATTATAATAAGATAATTTGTATTGTGTCGGGCGGAATTGAAGACCACCAGTACACATTCGTTGCATAGGCGTATGCATGGTTTGGTGTGTGCATTAACTGTATAGATACATACATGTAATATGTGGAAAATGGAGGACCTGTGGATATTTATATACATTTTTAAAAATCAGTAAACATTTACCGACATATAGGTTAACCTTCATAATTATTTATGTGCTCTCTAATTTTAGACCAATTTAGAGTTCAAAGTTGACAGAGATACAGTAAACCCCATATCTTTATGCAGATACGTGTCCGCTATCGTAAAATATCAATGGATGGGTAAAAATAAATAAGGAACTAAAATGTCTTAACAAATCATATATATTGTCAGTTGTGCCTTGAAAATGGGTGTCACACGTGTATTTATAGTTTAGTTCAGGTCTTAACACGCATCTCAACTGGTTTGAACATAATTAGGTATATATAACTTAACATGCACCTGACCATTCAAAACTATGTGACAAGCAAAACTGGCGGGAAAATTGGCGGATGTAGAGGTTTGAAATTGGTGGTGTACAAAATTTGAAAAAACAAGCGGAAATATTGATTGATAAGTATTATTCTTGTGTTAAGGTTATTCATAAAGTGGTACTGGACATATATTGAGTAGTAGTTTTGGTTAAAGTTTGTTAGATAACAGTATTTTTGAACAGATTAGTATAGTGGGTGATAATAGGGTAATCTAGGCTTCGACAAATTGTAAACAAGATTGAGCAAATCTCTTCATTTGATATAGTATATAAGAGATAAAGCAATAAGAGTAACAACTACATATGTAAGAAAATACTGTGAATAGGTATCATTGTTATTAAAAATAAACAAGCGTTTTAGTAGCAAATCCTTGTTTGTTTATATATGTAGTGTCCAACGTTTCCGCTAGGGAACGGTACCAGTACAGACTAAACTTATTGTTCATGGTAGTATAGGTAGTAAGTTGTTTATAACATAAAGTGTGCTGCAGTTGCTGTACACAATAAACAAACAGTCTTTCTAAAGACTAAGTTGGTTTAAACTAAGAGAGTTGATTTTGACAAATCGTAATAATATTTAACAAGATTGCCACCTAGAGATTCAACTCTTGATGGCAGGTGGACTAGGAAGCCATTTGGCTTATCGAGAGTCCAACCTATCTATCTAAGTATACCCCGCCCGTCTTAGGTATATGTCGATTTTATTTTTATATATATTAACACTACTAGCACCTACACAATCAGCTGATAATCTGTTCCATTCGTTTACTGTTCTTTGTGAAAATGTTCTAATATCCAGTCTACACTGTTTCTTTGCTAATGTAACTCCATGTCCTCTAGTCCTTCTCTCTTCCTTGACTGTGAAAAAAATATTTCTGTCAATATTTTCATACCCATTCAATATTTTAAACACCTCAATCTGATCTCCTCTCAATCTTCTGGTTTCTAGTGTTGTTAAACCACATTCTTTTAGACGCATTTCATAACTAATATTCCTGAGTTTTTGGTATCATTTTGGTTGCTCTCCTTTGTACTCTTTCTAGCATATCAATTCAATCTTTCTTGCGATATGGCCTCCATGTTTGTATACAATATTCTAAGTGAGGCCTAACTATTGTTTTATACAGCGGTATTATTAGTTCTTTTTCTTTGTACACTATATTTCGCCTAATTAATCCAAGAATTTGGTTTCCCTTCGCTGCTGCAATTCCACACTGCTCTGATACCTTCATGTCAGCACTAATAGTTAACCCTAAGTCCTTTTCCTTTAAGGTAGTATTTAAGGCACCCATTGTATATTGTGCATCTTCATTCCCATGTCCTGTGTGGAGGCACTTACACTTTCCAAAATTAAACAGCATTTGCCACTTCTCAGACCATTCTATCAACTTATTAAGATCATTTTGTAAATGCTGTCTATCTGCATCACTTTTAATTTTCCTAAACACTTTTGTGTCGTCCGCAAACTTCAACACCTTGCTTGTTATGTCATCATCCAAATCATTGATATATATTAAGAATAAAATAGGTCCCAGTACTGATCCCTGCGGTACTCCACTAAAACCGATTTCCAGTTTGAAACCTCCCATCAACTACTACTCTTTGTCTTCTATCAATAAGCCATTTTTCTATCCAGTTGATCATACCATTTCCTATGCCATGGGCCTTTAGTTTAAGTAGTAGTCTTTGGTGTGGCACTTTTTCAAAGGCTTTTTTAAATCCAAATAGATTATATCTACGGTGATCCTCATCTACCCACTTTGTGACATCTTCCAAAAACATAACATATTTGTTAAGCATGACCTCGCTTTTAAAAACCCATGTTGAGATGGGTTTATCAATTTATGTTTAACAAGAAAATCAACCAGGTGATCTTTAATTAGTCTTTCTAATAGTTTGCAAATCACCGATGTTAAATTCACTGGTCTATAGTTCTCTGACTTGTTTCTCGAACCTTTTTAAAATAATGGTATAATGTTTGCTTCTTTCCATTCTAACGGAACTATTCCCTCCTCTAATGACAAATTGAACACTGTTGCAAGCGGTATGCTGATTTGTTCTACAATTTCCCATAGTAATTTGGGAGGAATCCCATCCACTCCAGGTGATTTATTATCCTTCATATCTCTTATTTTCATAGCTACCATTGTTGGGGTTACAATTAGTTGTCCTAAATAGTCAAACTCTCTCCCTTCGAACTTAGTCTCAAGTACTGGTAATATACTAATATCTTCCCTGGTAAACACCGAACTAAAGTACTCATTTAGGTTTTCTGCCATTAAGAATCCCTCTGTTATTATGTTTCCTTCACTACCTTCTAGAGGACCGACCTTATCCTGAACTTTCTGTTTACTTCGAACATACGCATAAAAACTCTTGCTGTCATGTTTTATATTAAAAGCTAGTTGAATTTCTAATTTCAGCTGTAGCTTGATTAAGTGCTTCTTTATAAATGCTGTAATCTTCTTCACTTCCAGTATCTCTATATCTCTTCCATATCATTTGCTTGTACTTGATTTTTCTAATGGCTTCCTTCGATAAGTGTTTCTTCTTTGACCGTTTCCCCTGTTTTTTCAACGGAACAAATTTGTCAACGACGCAGTCAATTTCACTCTTTAAAATATTCCAGCATTGTGTTCAGTGTTTTATTCCAGTCTATCTTTGCTAAATATTCCCTCATGTCCTTATATCTTCCTTTGTGAATTTGTTTCCTGTACCTTATATTTCTATTCCGTTCTCCCTTTACTTTGATGATAAAATGTATCTGGTTGTGATCACTACACCCCAGTGGCTCACATATCTTGACATTATCAACAAATTCCAAGAAGGAATGTTTCAAATAAAAATGTCCGAACTGTCGCTGTGCCAACTAGACTCTTCCAAATACGCATACGTTCACTGCCAATAGATGCTAGCACTCAACCTACTAGATTTGTTGCATTAGTTTCCGACAAGTTTCTAACAATACCATTACTAATTATTATTTTATTACGCCACAACAGGCAGGCTAACAGTGCTCTGGCACAAGACGTGTTTGTTTTATCTTTTATCTGTCAACAGGTAAATAAAGACAGGTGCCTTGACACAAGATAAAGTTGGGCCATAAGAAAGACACCATTGAAACATAAAGCATCAGGGATAAAGAAGAGAGTTAATTGTTTAACAACATATTTGTAGTCAAAGTATGATCATGTTGATGCTATGCAAACCAAGCAAATAACGACGGTATTTCTCAACTATTTGCACACTGATGACATTAAAACCGACAAGTCTGGAAATAGAGGAGCTTATGGGCAATGTTAGTTTTCTGCCAGGCTGAAAGGTATTTCTGCCCTGACAGTGCAGAAATAGGGCAGACAATAATTCTGCCTGGCAGAAACGACAATAATACATGCCACCGATAGCATTTTATAGAATATTTTATCAGCCTTTTTCTTTACCTGTCTACATAACCAGCTGTTCTAAATATATTTACATATTGATGATTTTAAAACCACTAGGACTTCCCCTCAAGGGGCATACTTTCCCGGTCAGAAACCTCTATCCACAGTTAGAGGTAAATGCCATAATCTATTGTTTATTAAACTAAGTCAGCAAATCCATAACAAAATGCCTATGCTATCCTCAGAAGAGACAATGCTAATGACTGCTAATATTTTGAGAAGAAATGTGACAACTCAACCCAAGACAGTCTGGCCATTACTGTGGCCTAGTGCCAGTTTTGAGCCTGACCTGTGGTCACTATCAGGTGCTAATCCAACCTATGGCTCTGTGCAAACAAAAGTTGTAGTCACTGTCAGAGCCCAGAAGGACACCTGCTGCAAAGTGTATTCTTCAGTAATTAGCACTGTTGGGTAGTTGGTACCAATGGGTATTTTGAAGGTTGAAAACTATCGGTGTGGTGAAAGGTGATATGCGGTGAAGGTAACCAGTTTTGGCAGACAGGAATATTGATATTGAAAAATAAAAATTGGAAGTTTCTGCAGAAACTAGGATGAAACGGTACTTCTGCCCCCAGTTAGAAAGTATGTAGCAAAAGAACACACAGTTATACATTGATGGCATACTGGTAAAAGTAAATTCTTATATAGAACAGTAGCCAGTCCTCAGGACTACTCAAAACACTTAACACTACCTCCCAGGCAGACCTGATCAATCAAACGCTATCTCAACTTCTCTAGGAAGCATCCCGCCACACTACAATTAGTGTGCGAAGCCTGCTCATACAAAATATATAATATATAAGAAGCAATACAATAATATAACCATTTGTTCTACAATGTCTGCACACTGATGATATTAAAACCGCAATAATATCTTAAAACAATACAGTAAATTAATGAACGTGTGTAATTTGTATGCTAGCCTCTGTAATATAATAACATTGTAGAACATTGGCTGGCTATTGCACAGCTTTACATATGCTGGAAATAAAGATTGAGTTGAGAAGCTACAGTTTATAATAAAAAGCAAGACCATAAAGATGATCAGTTATGGTTAGTATTCAAATGTATGATCACTTACAAAAAAAGTAGTCAAATGTATGATCACTTACAAATGTATGATCATTTACAAGTGTAATCCACTATAACAAAGCTATTTTTAAAATTTGAACTACAGCATTAATACAGTCATGATAACCATAACACCTGTATACATAGTCATGGAGTCGATTACATTGCAGTGTAATATATTACTATTACACCTGTACTTAATTTCCTTCCTATTACTTTTACGTGATGAATGGAACATATTACTATTCAATTAATTAGATGTCAAAAATACTAGATGTGAAGAATTTGTATTAAAGGGAACCAAAAGGGAAATATTACGTGCTATGCACGTGAAAGAGCTAATACAAAGCAACCATTCTGAACGGGAATCAAATTTTTAACGTCAGTGGTTTATTAGTAAAATAATTCCAAAGTGGATAATTTTACTGAAATCATCGGCTTCATAGAGGCGTCCATGATGCGCCTCTTCCTGTTGTCTGACCACTCATCACGCAGAACAGTCTTAAAGTCACGTGTCCGATGATGTGTGTTAATGCTATCGCCGTTGTAAACACAATGTTTTAAGATACGCGAACTTCGAAGAAGGACATCCGTTCGAAGAATATTAGCGCGATATTTAATCACCAACGATAGTCGTCGAAACGGGTTACCGGTCGAATCCTTCCGTCGCCGTAGCCAAGTCATCAGAGCGCAAGAAGGTTAGTAAATATTATTAAGTCTTCTGTATCTAAATTATTTGAATCTTGTACCATTAGACACATTGCGATGTCTGTCGAGATGACTTATGTACATACTGATATTGTTCGTAAACGTCCACCACAGTTAACGTTCTAGAAGGTATGTACACGGGATCATGGAGCCGCTAACTAGGTCCAAGCGAGTTAGGCCGTCCGATATTGTTATTCATTATTATTTGTTTTATGTTATCCTACTTTGAATGGTATATATCACGTTTGCATGAACAGAGGCATAAAAATAAGGTAAAACTACATGTCAATAACACAAAAAAACAGCTGAATGCAAGCCAGATCATAGACGTCATAGTCAATCCGCACGAACGATAATATAGGCACTTTGATATCACTCGCTAACTAACTTCAAAAGTACTGCCTTTCGAGTTTTGTAGCTACGCATGCAGTTCCTATTTTCAGGTTGCCCGCTCTGAAAGTGCCAACATGACTGCTATATTTTTAAGTAAACATATTCAAACATAAAAAATTGCATTGCGAATGTTGTTTTCAATCATTCATGTTATTTGTTCAGTGAGAGAACAAATTACAAATTCTGTGTGCTGTATCAGTTCAGATACTCATACAACATTGATACTAGGACATGTTACAAGGCTTACAGTAAAGGATGAATAATTAGCTATGATGAGACATAACTTATGTACTGTAAAAAAGTAACTTTGCAAATTTGCAATATTATTGCCTTTATTGGTAGTTTCTTGAAATATTGGGGACACACTGAGCAATCAAGAAGAAATATTAACAGACTAGCATAATATACTAGATGGAACTTGTAGATATCCCACAAGATCACTCTATCCAATACAACACTAGATCTTCGGGTAAACACTCGGTAAACATTTTGAACCAGTTTCTTCTCCACCACAATGAGTGGAATTCCCAAAAATCACTAATGTAATTAAAAAAATTAATCCAATGGTTTAGCAAGTAAGTCAGATGATCCACCATGCACATTAGCGTGATGTCTCAATATGACATTTTGCCAGTTAACAATATACCAGAGATGGAGTGAGTACAATACAAATGTACTCGAGTACGATTACTTTGAACATGAATGAGTACGAGTACTCAGAAAACAAATGTACTCGAGTACGAGTACGATTACTTTACAATATACTCGAGTACGAGTACGATTACTTTACAATGTAATGATGATTACTTTCATGATTACTTTAATGAATATCCTGTTTCTAACAAAAGGCGACTTTCATGGAATCCCTAGGTGTCATTCTTGTTCTGTTGTTGTGTCACTAATGTTCTAACTGATTACTGCTATCCACTATCCAGGTGTTATTATTATTAATAATTAGACGACTTTCTCAGGTATTGGATGAATCATTTAACGCTGGATTAATAACTTAATTTATGGTTTCTGAATCAAATACAAATATGAGGCATTTACAAATTTCAAATACACATGATCAAATACATTACAATAAAAACACTTCAAAACCAGGGGGCATATTCAAGAGTATCCAATTCAAATATGTAGTATATCAGATGGGTCCAGGCATGGGGTCAAATACATTTGTATTTGAAAGTATTTAAATACTGTTTTAGGTATTTGATGTTTAGGAATTAAAAGTATTTGTATTTAAATACTTTCCTAAAGTATTTGACTTTTTTCAAATATTTTTTTCAAATACATTGTCAGTATCAACATTTCTATTTCACTGTCACATGTAATGCCTGCCAAATTGATTACCTTAATGCACTGCAACTTCACCCAACATTGCTAATTACTGATGAAGACACTTAACAGCAGGCTTCCCCATGGCCCTGCAGTGACCACAACTTGTGATTGCTCAGAGCCAGAGGACAATATCCCCTTTTGTTCTTTAGTCAGGCTTCAATTTGGCACCAGTTTATTCTGGTTTCCTGGCTGACTTTGAAGTTGAGCCTTCCTCACAACATTAGCAATGATTAGCAGTGTCTCTTCTGAGGGCAACATAGACATTATATTATTATGGACTTCCTGGCTTAACATACAAACAATATATTTTGGCCTTTACGTCTTTCAGTCAGATGTCACTGTGATGCAGTTAGCAATAACAATACTCCCTAGCACTGGTCTGCCTGTCATCATATGAGCAAAACACTAATTATGCCTATAAACTAGACGTCTCAATATATGTGTTGCTTTTCTTATATTTACATAGTAATACAAAATGAAAAGTATTTGAAAATATATGAAAAAGTATTTGAGATACTTTTCAATGTATTCGTATTTAAATACAAAGTATTTGTAATCCCTCAAGAATATTTGTATTTAAATATAAATTTCAATGTATTTGACCCCATGTCTGGATGGGACAAACACAGAATAGTTGTGAATTTAGACAGGTTTACAGTTTGCACTTAATTAAACATAATACTAGACAGGGATTTAGCAGCTAACCGCCCAGACCCAGTCAGGATTCTGGATGTTGGAAATATGACCAGTCATTCACACCATACTGACAGAGCAAACAGTACAGGTGTGGCATATGGCCTGGCTTCTAAAATTACAAAGCAAGATGTTAGGGGATGCTTATCTCCTGCAGTGCTTCCCAGGGACTGTCACAATATAACTTGTACTTTGTACTAAACAGGAGGGTGAGGTGATGTGGCTTCTCTGGGAAGAGAAGGTATTAATTATGGAAATCTGACTGAATATTTATTTAACTAAAATGCTCAACAGTAATAGAAAATTAATACCTTGATTATTACTACATTTATTAGATTACTTCTAATATTGCCATTTTATCTGTCTAATATATTTGCTTGCAACTGTTCATATGAAAAATATGTAATCGTGAGAAGTAATCGTGAGTACGATTACTTTGGTAATGTACTCGAGTACGAGTACGATTACTTTCCTTCATACTCGAGTACGAGTACTCAAAAAGTACTCGTACTCGAGTACGAGTATGAGTACACGAGTACGATTACTCCATCTCTGCAATATACATTGTCATAGATATTCCTGTTCGTTTAATATTTTGAGGTGCCAACATTTGTGTTTATTGGATAATATAAATTAAAGCACTTAATATAAGATACAACATGACACAAACAATGTAGCGATAAATGCTATTGTCATTTTGTGAGAGGAATGTCATAGTGGAGTGAAATGTTTGTAAGACGCAGTATTATTTTACCAATTATGTATTCAATACCACATTTACCAACATTAGGAAATTGCATGACTGAGCACTGTACTGTCAACTCTAGTGCATAAACACTAAGTGATCATGTAATCAGTTATCAAACCTTAGTTTATGTAATATGTATCACCACACAAACATACACACATCTCTATTCAATGAAGACAGCAGCTGGAGCAGCATCACCATCTATCTATCTGTGCAATAATATGGGCAATAATAAAGGCAACTCAGTATCTGTCACTCCTGTCAGCTGTCAAATTAAGATCTTAGTGAGTGTATGTCATCTGCCAGAAAACTTCTGTACTCTATCCATGACCCGTTCCATCCTTACAGTCCCATTTGCTTTCTTGATAAATGTATCTAGCTTAATCCTGTCCTGGTTGTTGATATTGCCATTTCCAACACACTGCACCAAAGTAAAGGACACTGTTCACTATTACACTGTAACATATATGCTTCTTATTTGGCGCAGATTGAATTATCTTTTTTCATATAAAAACATAGTAAATTCAAACAGTCAATATTTAGCACTACAGCATGTCCTGTTTATTTATAGGGATGGAACCATGGCTCTAGCAAGAACGTCCGGCCAAGTCCTAGCGAACCCTGACAACATGGCTGTTTTCTGTTCAGGACGCAAGCAATTGGAGCTGCAGAAGACACTACAGCTGTATGTTTACCTGCAGATCCACCAGCCCATGGCAGACAGAAAGAGAGAATGGTGAATTACATCTTTGTCAGAACTCTGGCCTGGCCGCTGCCCACAATGACTGTCCATGTCGGAATTGCAGTCCTTGGTACAGATATGCCCAAGCTAATGAAACAAGATCTGCTGGTGTCAAGAGTCAGTTGATTTGTTCATAATCAATCCAACTGCTTATTTACAAATCAACTGGTAATTTGTAAGAGCAGCAGTCAACAAGTGCTGAGTGTTATCCCATATCTTGTTCTCCGCTGAGAGCACAGAAGTTCCATCTTATGGCTGGTATACACTGGTATGACTCTCTGTACCCTTCGACCAAGCCTGCCATGGATCCACCAGGTAAAACTCTCTGTATATGGCCGACTTGGACACCTGAAATAAAATAAGGCCTAAATAAATATATCAACTATGTACAGTGGCGCAGTGGTTTAAAGCTTTGGACTCGGCTTCAGACTCTCAACTACGAGAACGAAACCATGTGGTGCTGTGTCGAACCTTGGGCAAGGCTGTTCACCCGTCATTGCTCCAATTCACTCAGCTGTGTAAACAAGTAACTGGCTATAGACGATGGTGGATATTTGTACACAAACCGCCTTGATTAATTAATTACAGCTTGGCTGGATGCTTCCCACAGTCATGAGATGGTGTTTAATTAAGTAGGTCTGCCAGGGAGTAAAGTGTAAAGCACTTTGACAAGGACAATGCTAAGCAGACATTGGGTCAAATACATTGACATTTATTTAAATACAAATACTCTTGAGGGATCAAAATACTTTTTATTCCTAGACATCAATTACAGATACTTAAAAAGTATTTAAATATTTTCAAATACAACTGTATTTGCCCCCATGTTTGAGGATTGGACACCGCACTATACAAGAACTGTGTTGACAGGTGACATATGAAAATGGAGGTAACTCAATCCATTATCATTGTAGAATACATGTTGTGTTTTTATAAAATCATTGAAACGTTTTTTTAGTTCTGACATAGTGGACAACTGGGCATGCTACTCGAAATGTTCTAGAATGATCCTAAATCAGTTACTGTTAAACATTAATTGTTGGGTATATTTCTACTATAGAATAATGTGTGGTGTTTTCATTGTATGAAATATCATTTGTATTATATAAATGTTGTATCATGTTAGTTTGCTTGGTGTTCTGGTTGCTCTAATGTTATTTTCATTGTCAATAAATTGTGAGCAACACATTTCACTGTTTATAATACATGAACATATACTTACATTTTTGTTGGCAGATACATGTGAAAGTTGTCTAACCGGTTACATTTGGAAGCACTGTCTGCTCCAAACACAGAATATAAAATCCATGGTCATTTGTAATATATCATGGCACATCTGAAACAGAACCAGATGTTTAAATTAGTTTTTCATGAATAAGAAATATTAGTAGCACAATGTGGAACCTGACGGCTACTATTATGGCTACCTCGCCACTATTATGGTTACCTCGACAACAAAGTTACATTGCAATTAAGATCACCGCAGAATATACATAAATATATCCACATATGTTATAGTTTAGAATATTTGTTCTGCTAGTTATGTTACTTTTACCCAGTTCAACTGGTTATTTTTAATAGAGACATTCCACTGTACATATATTTCAGCTAAAAAACTACTATTATTCAGCATGAAGTCGATTTCATAAAGAACATGGGTGGTGATTTTCTTTATTTAGCCCTCCAGAATTATGCTCCAAACTCTCCCTTTAAATATACCACACCTATTAAAAGAACAATCAATATTGACACCACATAGTTAGATAATTAATCTTTCCCCTATAGTTCTACTGGTGTGTTCTATTTATATCTGTGATTGACACACATCTGTTTCATAGCCGCACAGGTCATGCTATGTCAATAATACAAAAGCATGCCACAGTCGCTACTGTTAATATAATAATGTCCAGTATTTGAAAAACAACAATTAATCTGCATTTTTGTCACAGTTGTGGACAATTTGGAAATTGATTCCTGAAAACAGTTTTAAGCTAGGGCGAAGGACCGAGCCTGTCACTCTGTGTGGGTGTCAGGCTGACATAAATCGCAGAGCCATGCCCATGACCCCATATGATATTTGTTTCAAATTGGGAAACGTCACGTTGTGTATAACATATCCGACACTACACCACTGATTTGGAGAATAATACACGGCATGGCTGTGACTAAGAAGAAACTCGCCGAATCCCGGGATCGAATGCGAGGCCATCAATCATCAAAATACCTGTCAGTGTTTCGAAGTTTCAGCGAGTTTCTACCACTTGTCAATGTCGCCTCGGCTTGTTACTCGCTCTGCATTTCGGCCTAATGCAAAGCCAAGGGAGGGCAGCAGCAACGCTGAAGACGACTCGCAGGCCACCTTCACCCTGCGAGTACTAGAGTTGCTCGGAGACACGGAAGTGGTGTCGAAAATAAAAAGAGCCCTTTATCCCGACGACCTAATGGCAGAAATAAAGGAACTTAGAGCGGAGATCACTCAATTGCGCAGTGTAATTGATGAAAAAGACAGAGTTAATGGTGATCTGCACGATAGGGTCAATGTGCTTGAGGCAAGCGTAGATGCTTCCCAGCAGTATGGTCGCCGTGCAAATTTGCGCATTCAGGAGGTTGTGGTGTCGGACGCAGGCGAAGACGCTTGCGCCAAAGTGCTGGAAGTCATCAACAGCACGGTGCTAAGACGCATCCTGCTCACATCTGTTATGTTAAATATAGAAATATCTATAATCAGTTAAAACAAATTGCAAAAACAACCTACTATGCTAATCAATTAAACACATTCAAGAATGACTCTAAAAAACATGGAAATTACAAAACAATTGATTAAAAAACCGATATATCTGGCATTTCTTTACATTTCAAACATAATAATGCTGTAATTAAAGATCCTGACCAAATATCTAATGCATTTTGTAATTTCTTTACAAATGTTGGTCCAAGCCACGCCACTGCAATACCTCAAACCAAAAAACAGTTTACATCTTATTTTCAGAATTGCCCTAAACGTAATTCAAATAGTATGTTCATGACCCCAACCGATGCAAGTGAGATCAGGCAAATAATAAAGTCACTTCAACCTAAGAAAAGTATAAGTCACGACAATTTGAGTCCGCTTGTTATAAAGTTATTTTGGTGAGCAAATACCTATGTCTTTATCTATTTTAATAAGCATGTCAGTGTCTCAGGGAATAGTACCAGATGAATTGAAAATTGCGTAATTTATACCTGTCCATAAGTCAAACGCTAATGTTTCTTATTACAGACCTATATCATTGTTACCTTCAATTTCTAAAATTCTGGGACAAGTTGTATATAAAAGGACTTTTCATTTCATTCAAGCTAATAAATATTAAATAATAACCAATATGGTTTTCGTGAAAAACATTCAACAAGAAATGCTATAACCGCACTTACTAGTGATGTTATAAAAGCTTTGGAAAATAAAGACACGGTCCTTAGTGTTTTCTTAGATTTAAGTAAAGCATTCGATACAATTGATCACCAAATCTTATTATATAAACTTGAATTTTATGGAATAAGGGGTACTCCTCTCAAATGGTTTAAACGTTATCTGTCAAATCGGAAACAATATGTTAAGTATAATAACAGTGATTCGCTTCAACGGGACATCACATACGGCGTCCCGCAGGGGTCTATACTCGCCTCGCTCCTGTTTATAATATACATAAATGATCTTCCGTTTTGTGTAAAGCATTGTAAAACTGTACTATTTGCTGATGACACTACTATATACAAGAATGAAAACAAGTTAATAATATATACGAAGATATGAATAAGGAACGTCAAATATTAGCTGACTGGTTTCGTGCTAATAAATTAAATCTAAATATTTCCAAAACGAAATGCATGTTATTCTGTAGATCCCCTCCTCCTGAGAATGAAAAACTTATTTTATCAATGGCTAATACAATTATCCAGATTATATGAATTGTGTACAATTTCTAGGTCATCATATTGATAACAAAAACTTGATTGGCACGAACACATAAACAAATGCAAAAATAAATTAACCAGTGCTTTAAATGTAATCAATAAAGTTAACAGCTACCTTCCTGTGTCCGCACTTAAAACAATTTATTACACTTTAGTTTACCCTTACTTGACATATGGAATCATATTGTGGGGGTCTACATATAAAACGTACTTGACAAAATTATTTATTATCAAAAAACAAATAGTTCGATCTATACTCAAACTAAATTATTGGGAACATTCTCACCCCACCTTTACGTGCTTAAAATTATTTAAATTGAATCATGTATACGAACAGGAAATTGGAAAATGTATGTATAATTATGTTCACAGGAGTCTACCTCATTATTTATCCGATATCTTTACATTTACCCATGATATACACATTCACGAAACTAGACAAACCTCACACATACGTCTTTTTGCTTCTCCAAAAATACGATTTGCGATTCGCGATTCCAAAAATAAATATTCATTCATTCATTCTGCGCCACGAACTGAATCGAGACGGTCTGGAGCACGCCGAAAAGCGTCTTCAACGTGACACAGCGGTCCGTCAGTGACAACGACATGCACTAACGATGGTCCTGGGCAGCGGACGCCCTTCGCCCACAACAGTGAGATGTTGTCCTATAATAATAATAGTGACAAGAACAAATCAACAAAACTATAACAATAATAACGATAATAATAATACTAAAGCATTATATATGTAGCAGCGTAAATGAGGTTACCCTTTTCGAAGGCGCTATTACAAGACATAATAAAAGCACTAAACACATTCAACATTATAAAAACGTGGCATCAAATGTCCTATTAAATTAACATTAAGAGAACACATTATATTATAATATACATTTAAAAGAACTATAAATGTTATATAAAAAGTCACATAATAAAAAGTAAATAATATGTAGGCGCGGCGCGTTTTGTTTTTCCAGTTTTGTCCGTTTTGTTTTTCCAGTTGTTTCTGCTTTGTTTTGTAAACATTACTTGTCTGTAAACTTACTGTCGTTATTTTGCTTTGTTTTTGTAAACATAACGCGTCTGTAAACTCATCGTGTCTGTAAACTTGTCGCTACTGACACACGCGAATACATTCGGAGACTCGCGGACACACACGAACACATACGGACACACACGGACACAGACACGCACAAGAATGCGCACACGCACGCGCACCGCGAAATATGTAAGTTCCATACGTGGAGAACGTGACCTATGTGACCTACATACTGGACATGAAGTGATACCACCTATGAATAAACGTGTCCAGACTTGTTAAACTAGGCAAAAACCTCACCCTCCGCACCATTGCTCCTCCACTTCCCCGCTCTCCGCTCCAGCACACGCACGCACACACGCCAGTTTTGTCCGTTTTTATTTTTTATTTTTGCCCGGGTTTTTTTCGTTTTACCGATTTTTGTTTTCATTTTTCTTTCTTCAGTTTTCCGTTTTTTTCTCCAGTTTTGTCTGCTTTGTTTTGTTTTGTAAACATACGTGTCTGTAAACTTATTGTCGTTGTTTTGTTTTGTTAACATAACGTGTCTCTAAACTCACCGTGTCTGTAAACTTGTAGTGCCTGACACACGCGAACACTTTCGGACACACGCGGACACACACGAATACATGCAGACACGCACAGACAAATATGGACAAGCAAACGAACGCGCACATGCACACACATGCGCACGCACGACATATGTAAGTTCCATACGTGGAGAACGTGACCTATGTGACATACATACTGGACACGAAGTGATACCATCATATACTAAGAAGTCCAAGTTCGGCTTGGTAGCAAACACGTTTTTTTTCCTCCCAATACACAGTACAAACATCTTCCATCTCTTCTTTTCTCTCCTCTCTCGTCTCTTCCTTCCCTAGGCTTATATGCTATCTGCCAAGAGGCAGTCACTAACTAGACATGCATTTCCTTATTTAGTTAGGCTATCTGCGCAACTCTCTGGCTAAGCTTCGGACAAGGCTCGGACTCCCCTCTCGGTAGGTCCGAGAGATAATAATAGTATAGCTGTGCTTCTTCCTATAGTGCGGCTAAGGCCAACTAGAATAGCACTACTGACCCTCCCAGCAGTGCCGCCTACGGCCAACAAGAATAGCAACCCATTATCGTCACTAATAACCTACAGCCACTAGTCCAGCTATCTACGACTTATTGTGTCTTGCTTCCTACTTCGTGCTTTCATATCTCTGCTTCAAAATATATCCTTGCGATTCTTACATCTCCCCCCCCCCTAACAAAAGTGAATCCTCTGGATTCACGTCAGGAGAAGAAACCAAGAAGCGGAAGGAATACAATATAGAGAAGCAACGACCTGCACATAGGAATGGCCAAGCACAAAAAGACTAATAATACACAAGCCATACAACACAAACTAATCTATGTAAGCATGCCAACCAACATTGAGAGTATATAATGATATTAATTTAACCGGCCGGTTTAAATTAAATATCGAAGAACACCAAATAAACTGTAAGCAAAAGACATACTCTCAATATACATGCAAGTAAAACCGACAATCCAAATGATAGTCATTAAAATCGTAATCAAGCGTAACCAATTACTTATACAAACACCACACATAATAGCAAGAGCGTAGGGACACGATCAGCACAGCCTAGCAGAGAGACTGTGACAGTCAAGACAATCGGCGTCCTACAACAATAATACTAAGTAGTAAAACAAAACATCGATATACACAGCAATTAACACACAAACTTCAAACAAATCGATGCAATAACCAAATATGCGGAAAGGGCCCTTAGACTATTGAGTTAGCCAGGCCTGGCGTTCTAATGGACATGACGTCCGTTAGATTGAATAGCCGCGCTACCCAGAGCGAAAAAACTAGAGGAAGGTTCCCCTGGCAAAAGAACAGTATCCCCCGCTCGGAGCGTCCGTGGAGCGAAGCCGACAGGAAGAGTGTGATCGGTGGCAGGCGTGGTATCTGCAGACAAGGGCCTGTCCTGAGGAGTCGGATTAATACCGGTTAGACAAAATGTTGGACGTCCTAGATAGAAATAGACGCCGACACCCGCAACGGTAAACAACATGAGTAACAAGGCGAAATTCAGAAAAGGTAAGTTGTCGACATAACCATCCCATTAATATCCGAAAATTTGTCGTCGTCCTGCATTTCGAAAAAGGTGTGTAATTTAACATCTGGCAGGACAGGCAACGATTTCCACGCTGCAGCAGGAAAAAGCTTGGTAATGGCTGTGTGACTAACTGTTGTAGACAAATTAAAAGGATGAACAGTGATAATTGGCAACTTCCAGGCCAAAGTGGAAGTCGTCTTGTACAAACGTTGCAATGTCCAAGACTGTCCGCTAATGCGACACCTTGGCTTAACAGTTAACACGGATAAACCCGGATGCAGAATACCTGTAATACTCGCCTGCCCCGCACAGTAACATTTAAATGGTTCACCCGGTGAGAGAATAGCAAATGTACCTTCCTGTAATTCCTGTATATCGTGACTTGGCGTCGCATTACCCCTAACTGTAACGAAACATTGTTTGCGATGAGAGTCATCATTAGTTAGAACACCCCTAGGACAACGTAGTCCATTGTTGTTATAAATGGGGCCCGACATACAGATAGCGGGATCGCGTCCAACACAGTTCCTAGGGAGAAACATACTACCTACACGTGTATTATATGCAACGGTAGGGGGCAATCTTAATTGCATCGTAAACTCTGCGTGGCCATGTCCAAAAATAATACCTTAAATATTCGACATTATCGGTTAAAGGTAAGTTTGCTGTAAATACTAGACTCGCATGGTCTTTCCACATTGGTATAATTATGACATGTTCATAAAACCATTCCAAATGAGGGCTTGAAAATCCCAACGAATTACCTTCGCGTACAATCTTTGCTAGTTCTGCCGGCGCTAAAATCACTTCCGTTAAACGTCCTGATTCTAAGGAGTCCCGCTGTTGGTCATAAGTGGCCATTTGTCGAAGCCATCTATTATGCAAACTGATCAGTCCACTTATAGCGTCATCAATGTTCAGACAAGCGGTGAGAACATTCAGTCGACGATCAAAGTCGCGACCAAACGCAGTCATCCAAGTCATGACGTGATGTTCTAATTTAGAAACGTATTGTTCTAATTCCCGAATATGCTGACGGTTCACACGAGTGTTGGTATACGTATGATTAACGAGTGTGATAAGATGATTCATGTCGTGCACTACATGTAATTCATCATGACGTACCCGCTCGATCCTACGGCGAACTTCAGCGACTTGACGTTCCGTGGCAACTCCAAAGATTTTACGGAGAATGTCACCTCCCAGATCAAACAACGCACGTAGCTGTGAGGTCCGTAAGGCGTTGAGCCCACGATGAACGAGACGCATTCGTTGCCCGGTGGACAGCCACAAGCTGGTCAATCACAGTTTGAATTCGTGTGACAGCCGACACCCAATTAAAATTGAATGTCGGAGCCTCAACAGTGATATAAACACTCCAAGAAGCTGCTTGTCGCTGGATAGCCGTACCACCAGCACTCCATCGGGAATATGTCGTGGCGTATTAAAAGACACACACGGTGCCAGTAACACACCAATCATTAACGCGTAAAGTGCGAAACGAAAGCCACAAGATCGCATCTTGCTCGTTTCTGGACCGACAGTGACGGTGGCGTAAGACGTCGTTTACGTAACAACCGTAGAACTGAAGGGGACTGTTCACAAGGATCGATCATCCACTGGTCGCGTGCTCTACGTAACACTATCGGTGGAACCGAATCGTCCTGAGTTGAACTGGTGCTAGGCGGCGCAGCGACTGCTGTATGTGGGTCAAGCGTCGCTGGCCGGTTTGTGGGCGGCGAAATGTGCTGTGGGCGGGGTACTCGAGCCTGCGTACGAAGTGGGCGAGGCCGAGTCTCGTCCCAGCAAATATTAGGATCGACAATTCTAAAGCGGTCCCTGTGGATCATTTTAGTCTTACCGGGCGTTTGATGCTTAACCCACAAGGTGCTACCCCGAATACGAAATACCTCGTATTGCGGGTCCCAGCGGCTTGTGAATGTTAGAGGCTCGGCGGCCAACACAACTACGGAGTCGCCTATTTTTGCCTCTTTAGCGGTCGCGCGTTTCTGTATACGTTCCCTGACCTGCGTACGATTATGGGCTGTATTTACCCTGGCTTGTTTGAGAGCCGATGCAAGCTCATCTAAGCGATTCCCAAAATAATGGCTATGACGGGTGGACAGTAGTTGAGTAAGTGGCATACGTGGTCGACGGCCATATAACAAATAGAATGGAGAGAAATTTGATGTAGAACTGACACTAATTCGATGCGCCAATAAAACATCCGGCAATTTATTTTCCCAATCGGTTGTTCTGTTAGAATAAAGTTTAGAGATCATATTTTTTCGTCCTGTGTGATCTTTCCTTAATTGCATTGGCATTTGGTCGGTATGGAGGAGTACGACGATGTTCAATACCCAAATTTTGAAGATATATTTCCCATGCCTGCGCACAGAATTCAAGGCCATTATCAGTTATCAAAATTTGCGGAAATGAATGAACAGGAAAGAAATGAAATTGCAAACGCCGACCACACACTAGCATTAGTCTTATCTTTGATAGGAATCGCTTCCACCCAACCCGTAAGGGAACAGATTATTGTTAATATATAACGATTACCATTCGTGGAACAAATATATGGTCCGCTCAGGTCGGCACTCACAATAGCCATAGGAGAGTTAGGAATTTCCATACTGCCAAAGGGAACCCTGTCCCGGTGTTGTGTATAGAGCTGGCAAATAGGGCATATCTTAATAACATCTTTAATGTCTCGTCTCATGCCTGGCCAGACATACGCCTCTAGTACGCGATGAAAAGTTTTCATAGTGGACATATGGCCAACCTCTTTATGCGCCCTGATAATAACATTAGAGCAATACACCTTTGGTAACATTAGCCGCGGATATGTGGCTGACAATGGATTAGGTCTTGCGATACTATATAAGACGCCTTTAATCAAGGTGAAGTCTGAATCGCCGTCTACAGCGAGCCTACGCTCTTCCTTTTCCTGAGCCGTTTGTATCGTGTTTAAATCAATGCCATCATAAATTAACGGTAGTACCTCCTGCATGCGTTGTTCCGGGAAAGCCTCAGGCGAAATCCAATCATCAGAATCTATTATGGCAACATACTCTGTTTTAGCAGCCGATACAGGCATTCTTGACAGAAAATCAGCGCGCATGTTTAGTTTTCCTTTGTGATAGCAAATTTTAGCTCCGAATTCAGAAAGAAGTACACTCCAACATTGTTTACGTGTATTAGCCATTTGCTTAGTGAAAAGATATTTCAAAGGGTTATGATCGCAAAATATAGTAAATTGAACGCCATATAAGTACGGACGTAATTTCTCAATTGCATAAATGATCGCATATGCTTCACGTTCAATACATGCCCAACGTCTTTGAACCGGATTTAACGCATGAGAGACGTACTGTATAACTCGTTCTACCCCCTGATTATCATCTTGGACCAAAATAGCTCCCACGGCCACGTCACTTGCGTCTGTGTATAATTTGAACGGTCTATCTAAACGCGGAGCAGCCATTATTCGTCGTGAAATAAGAGCTTGTTTAAGTGCCTTAAACGCGGCTTCCTGTTCCGAGTTCCACTGAAAGCGTATATGTTTTCCAGTAAGGCTTACCAAAGGCTCAGCTAAGTCAGCATAATGTGGAATTAAATCTCTGTAGTAACCTGTCATGCCCAAAAAAACAGCGGACTTGTTTAATATTGGTAGGGGTGGATCAGAAGAAATGCCATCGGCACTGACCATGTGACCAAGCAATTTAATTTGTTTCAAGCCAATGTGACACTTAGTCGGTTTTAATCTTAGACCAGCGGATCGTAAGCGGTCAAAAACCAATTGGAGATGTTTTAAATGGGCCTCATCATTTTGAGAGAACACAACAATGTCATAAAGATAGACCAAACAAATGTTTCCTATAAGGCCGTCTAAAACATTGTCCATAATGCGTTGAAACCAACTAGGCGCAGTGGCCAAGCCAAAAGGCATTTTGAAAAATTCAAACAACCCTCGGTGACAGCGAAAAGCTGTTTTAGGAATAGTTTCCTGATCCAAGCGGATTTGATGATAACCACTACGTAAGTCTAGTGCACTAAAAACAGTAGAACCTCATAAACTGTCAAAAATAGTTTTGATGTTTCGAATAGGATATTGGTCTTTTACAGTAACATCATTCAGTTTACGATAGTCAACACAAAAACGCGTAGTACCGTCCTTTTTAGGAATCAATGTGACTGGGGCAGCCCAGCTAGAAATACTGGGCCGAATAATATGCTGATTTAACATTTCATTAATAGCGTCATCGACCAGTTGACGTTTATGTAACGGCGTGCGGTAAGCTGGCAAATAAATCGGAGGCCCGACGGTTTGGATGTGCATCGGAATTTTTTTACAATTTCCTATTGCGTCTTTGTCAACAGAAAACACATCGGCATTTCGTCGGAGTAACTCATTAAACGGCGGGCTGCCAGTGACAGGTAAAACTGACCCTAATCCGGCGATACCGATATCATTGCTAAACAATGACCATGAGTGACCATGCATTGTCACAATACGTCTAGACATATCTATCTGAGCTCCAGCTAAAACATCGCATCCTAAGATCATGTTCTGATTTAAATCGTCTACAATACGAACTTTAACAGGCTGTCTGACATGATCAATACGTATTTCTGTTTCACCAATTACAGTTACGACCTGTCCATTTACACCTTGCAAATCAGGAGCCGGCTGCACAAATAGTGACCGGTGAGAAGCTCTGGCAATTGTATGATACACATTACGCTGTAACAAAGAACAAGTAGCCCCCGTGTCTATTAGAGCTGTGACTAAGACACCAGTTATCGTAATGTGTATGCAGGGTCTTCCTGACGGAGTCTCTGTTGCAGCGGTCGGAAGTTTCCCGGATGTCGTGACGTGTGAGGCGACTGGACTGCGGACATCCGGTAGGAGCGCGGTTGCTTCGCTGACGGGCGATACTCGGTCTGCGCGGCGCGTAGGTGTTCCGTCGGCTGGCGAGCGTCCGTCGTATTGAAGAAGCGTCTGGGACGTTTTAAGACCGGGTATTCTCGCTGAATGTGACCGGCTACACCACAGCGATAGCAAACCGGAAGCGCACGGGGCAGCTGAGATTTACGCGCACCTTCAGTTCCGAATTGTCCGTAATTAATGTCAAGCCTATGAAAACCACGGGGCGAATTAGCTGCTTCCATTTTAGCAATTTTTGAGGAAATCCTTTCCTGACTATTTAGCACTTTTTTCAGGAGAGCAGAGACCTCCTGCGTGGGGTGATCAGACGGTGATGAAGTTATAGGTCCGGCTGACCCCACTTCCATGGGTTCTTCAACCCGCGAATTTAAACCTAGTTTGCTAACAGCATCTTTGCGTTCATACGCAAGCGCGGCTTCCAAATTTTCAGGATTGCCGTCTTGAATTAGTTTTATTGCTATTTCAGTCGACGCAAGGCCACGAGCATAACTCCGAATTAGAATGCGCGTTTGATCGGCATTTCGTTCAGCAACCGGAAAAGCCCGGTCCGCACTATCGCGAAAACGCCTGTTAAAGGAAGCTTCCAGTTCGAAAGGTGATTGCTTTATTTTTTTCTAATTCATCTCTTAGTGCGCCCTGTTCGTCAACGCACAGAAACGATTGCTGAGCAATCCTGAGCATGGGACTGCAGAGCGTGCAACTTGCTCCCTCGTAACGTAAGCCTGAATAAAACGTTCCACCTCATTGCGAAGACTACCTGAAATTGTACTGGTGACAATTTCGATCAGTTGAGTGTCCTGGGCCCGATTGGCAGCCAGAGCAATTTCTTGGAGCCACGTGCGGGTGGAGACAACCTCAGATCCATCGCAAAGAGAGGTCTGTTTAACAAGCTAATCAACGAGGTGGCGTGTCGCCGCCCTGTCATAATCCAGCTGTCGCTCGGCGCGGTTTTCTTGAAAGTTATTAGCAAAGAAGGTGCAAAAATTACGCAGCTGTTCGTTATTCATATTCGTGGTTTATAAATTCACAGGACAATCGGAACACGGTACGGTAAATATAACAGCAAGTACTTACCCCGTTCCGCTTATCGGTCGACGTCGAGTTCGTCTGGACGGAACGCCGACATCTTGTTGAGTTTTTCGATCGCGGACAAGAGGATGGGGGCGTCCGCCGGCAAACGAGGGGTGTAGTCGTGTGTTGAAGGAGAGTCGTCGCGGATCAGTTCGGGCGGTGTAGGTGGTAAAGGAAGGGCACGCGCTTCCTCGAAGGTGAGGAGAGGGTAGTCGATGGTGATGATGGTGTATGAAGGAACGGGAGACGAAGAGCCAGGTTTTACCATTGTGAGTAAACTGGACTTCGTAACGTGCTCCTATATAGCGCTCGCCACTATGATGTCCTCAACCTAGCCCCTAATGAGTGTTATGCAATACTCCACCTTAGAGATATCGGTTGCGACTGGTTTACACTACTCGCATGTCAGGTAGTTACATCTAGCGACCTACCTCAGGATCGGCCACCATCGCAACTCCCCACAACACACAAGCAGTGTAGTGTCTCTTCAAGATTCAATAACTGCAGAAGTCCAAGTTCGGCTTGGTAGCAAACACGTTTTTATTCCTCCCAATACACAGTACAAACATCTTCCATCTCTTCTTTTCTCTCCTCTCTCGTCTCTTCCTTCCCTAGGCTTATATGCTATCTGCCAAGAGGCAGTCACTAACTAGACATGCATTTCCTTATTTAGTTAGGCTATCTGCGCAACTCTCTGGCTAAGCTTCGGACAAGGCTCGGACTCCCCTCTCGGTAGGTCCGAGAGATAATAATAGTCTGGCTGTGCTTCTTCCTATAGTGCGGCTAAGGCCAACTAGAATAGCACTACTGACCCTCCCAGCAGTGCCACCTACGGCCAACAAGAATAGCAACCCATTATCGTCGCTAATAACCTACAGCCACTAGTCCAGCTATCTACGACTTATGGTGTCTTGCTTCCTACTTCGTGCTTTCATATCTCTGCTTCAAAATATATCCTTGCGATTCTTACAATATGAATAAACGTGTCCAGACTTGTTTCGGTATGAACACTACGTCACAGATACAATGTAATACATTGGTTTTTTGTATTTACCGCTGGTTACCTAGCAACCAATAGTTGAACCGGCGGTGCACTTGCAAGTCGCACAGTCGACGGCAAATATCTCCTACACCTACAGCTGACGCGGTGACTTGCCGTAGCGTAGAGTACCAACCACTTGCAATACTACAACGTCGTCCACTGGAGCACTGTAACTGATGCTGACTGAGCCAGCTTCCCTCGATGAGAACTGACAGCACCCGACTGCCAGGGCAGCAAGCTACGGTAGATAGACAAGCACCGTGTTACACCCGCACTGGATATGGAGGACCAGGTATGTAATCAAACTAGATATTTAGTCGCATACGTAGGAAAGAAACCATGAGAACGTGACTTATGTGGCCTACATACTGGACATGACTCCCTTCCTCTTTCCACCCTTCCTCCGTGCCGCTCCGCCCCAGAATCGCCTCTTGGCTATTTTTGGAGAACGTATCGTATGTGACCTACGTACTAGACATGGTTGCGACGCGTGAACTACAATTTTTGTATTGGGGAAGATCTATGTGACCTACATACTGGACATGAAGTGATACCATCATATGAATAAACGTGTCCATACTTGACTGGTTAGGAACATTCTTATTTATCGAGCAGCTCCTGAAATAGCCTGTTTTCCACTTATGCTACGGTTTGTGTGATATAGCTTATGCATATGAGTAAACTTGCTCCTAATAGAAAAATAGTACTAGCGAAAATAAAATTAGTATCCCCAAATGCACTAAATATAAAACCATAATCGTGTAGTCAGACAGTGTTTGAATATTAATATTGTGGTCCATGCACATAGTTCACAATTGTTCTTGACACTTTTTAACATAACACGTAATACATATTTATTTAACACTTTTATAATACTTTTTGTATAACAAATAACCACTATATATTGGTTTGATTACCCAGGCATAGATAATCTACGACACCCAACTGTATAATAGTAATATATATATATATATATAATATATATATATATATATATATATATATATATATATATATATATATATATATATATAGTCAATTGTTTAGTGTATATACAGTTCACGACCCTTAGGAAGATAACATGTATTTTTTAAATAGGTTATCGTGAATAAATAATATTTATTATTGTGATGTTTTAATTGTAAACCTAGGAAGCTAACCATACGCACCGATAAAATCCGTACAACCGTTCAACAACAACATCAAATAACAGTCAAATATAACACGGCCACCGAGGCCAGGAGACCGAGAATGACGGCATCAAGTGTGGCCGCGGCGGCATGGTCAGCGCCGCTAATCACCGTCACCGTCGCATCTTCGGTGCATTCTCCTTTCCACCACTTCTTCGTTAGACGTTCAATTTCCCCGCTGCCATACAAATGCAAAATCGCCTTATCGACCACATCTTTTATTTTGGAATGCATTTGAAGACCCCATCCTACAAACGCGCCACCGAACGTTCCTATTTCCACAAGATTGCACGGTTTCTTTAATATCCTGTGGTACTCTAGAGTGTTAGAATCTGAATGAAATGCGAAATCACCATTGGATTGTCGCACGCGTTCCACGCCCTCCTTCGCAGATGTTACGGTGAGATTGCTCACCTGGGGAAATAGAAAGAACGCGAGCTGCGTTACACGACAGAGCAGACTACAAAGGAATAATACCATAGCGGCCATTTAAATATAACAAATAGTGGTTCGACGTTATTAAATGCAAATTACGGTGTGTTTCACCTGCTATCTGTAGTGTAATGAATATGCCTTTATTAACAAATTATAAAATTATTATGTATATAATAAAACACAACATTTTTATAGAAAATTATAAATAAATGTACAATAGATTTTACACATTTAAATTAATTTATAATTAATAATACATTACACAGATTATTATACAAATATGTTTTGTTATATTAATACAGACATCTAATATTACCCCATTAAAAAAATAATAAACAAATTGTAGTTTTCACATATAATTATATATATATATATATATATATATATATATATATATATATATATATATATATATATATATATATATATATATATATATATATATATATAATATATATATATATATATATATATATATATATATATATATATATATATCTACCTAATTCCTGTTGATCATTAGTGATATTAATAGCTTTTAAGGGTGTCCTTCTCTAGAATGAATGAATCCACTTACAAATGTACCCCCTGTAGCGGGGTGGGAATATCCAGGTTTTCATGCAAATTGCGCACTTGGTGACAAGTTTTTGTAATTTGGCATGGTGGTATGGGCATAAGGTTTTCAAAAACCTCCGCATACAAGTTGGGGTAGCCCCCTAGTGGCCGGTATGCGCAAAATCGAATATGGCCGCCGAAGCCCGTGATCTAAAATAGAAATGGCTTATCTTGGTATACAGCACTTTCAAGTTATACATAAACGTGTAGTTTATTGGGGGAACATTTCAAGTTATTTTCGTTTTAGTCATTACAGGTGAAATATGTTTTTCGTGATATTTTCGTGATAAAAATGTATCACTCAGGAACTGAATCACAATGACATATTATATATAATTATCTATATTGTGTTATCATCTACAGACGACAGTCATCTAGTAGTGTGTATTCAGCATCTAATTCTGATTTGTTTATCTGTTTGCAGCTCATGCATAAGGTGTAACCTGTTTTTGCAGGAACATTTTCAGGAAAAATGAAGCTATTACTCTATTTTTATTTGTCGAACACATTATCAGTCCGATGTTATTCATACAAAGATAGTCGCTATATTATATTACCTGGCTCCATGTACTCAAAGTACAATCATATGATCATTACTGCCGCGATGATTATGGGCCGCATGAGCCCATGGAGATGTGGGAGAAGCGGCTGATCAGCAATGTGCCAACAATAAACTACTGGACGTCAGTGAGAGAGTATCTGCTCATCAACTGCCGTTTCGTCAATGGTCAGCGACTGGGTGATTGGTTGCTCACTCTGAATGTATGCGATGAGATTTGTCCATGTTTTTTCGCTTTCGGACACCCAAACTATGTCCGCTGGGTGCCAGTCTTCTTGAGGGACATGGCGCGGTTACCAGAGACCCACCCATCAGTCCATGAGGCGTTTATGGCAGTGAAGTTCATCGTGCAACGTTGCGACAAGAAGTCTTCACTTGACCAGAGCCAAGAGCACAGCATTCACTTTCTGAAGGAAGATAGTGGAGCAAAGGGCATATACGGACAGCAGGAATCTAAGCAGGTCATCGAGCTCTCCAAACATGAAGTACTAAGGGCCATTGATGGGTTTGAATATGCCTGT
>JAODUO010001808.1:0-5000 GCA_025642075.2 Ridgeia piscesae
GGTGAGGTTGTCACGTCGCTAAACTGTCACAGATCGGGTGCTTGGTGAGGTTGTCACGCCGCTAAACTGACACAGATCGGGTGCTTGGTGAGGTTGTCACGCCGCTAAACTGTCACAGATCGGGTGCTTGGTGAGGTTGTCACGCCGCTAAACTGTCACAGATCGGGTGCTTGGTGAGGTTGTCACGCCGCTAAACTGTCACAGATCGGGTGCTTGGTGAGGTTGTCACGCCGCTAAACTGTCACAGATCGGGTGCTTGGTGAGGTTGTCACGCCGCTAAACTGTCACAGATCGGGTGCTTGGTGAGGTTGTCACGCCGCTAAACTGTCACAGATCGGGTGCTTGGTGAGGTTGTCACGCCGCTAAACTGTCACAGATCGGGTGCTTGGTGAGGTTGTCACGCCGCTAAACTGTCACAGATCGGGTGCTTGGTGAGGTTGTCACGCCGCTAAACTGACACAGATCGGGTGCTTGGTGAGGTTGTCACGCCGCTAAACTGACACAGATCGGGTGCTTGGTGAGGTTGTCACGCCGCTAAACTGACACAGATCGGGTGCTTGGTGAGGTTGTCACGCCGCTAAACTGTCACAGATCGGGTGCTTGGTGAGGTTGTCACGCCGCTAAACTGACACAGATCGGGTGCTTGGTGAGGTTGTCACGCCGCTAAACTGACACAGATCGGGTGCTTGGTGAGGTTGTCACGCCGCTAAACTGACACAGATCGGGTGCTTGGTGAGGTTGTCACGCCGCTAAACTGACACAGATCGGGTGCTTGGTGAGGTTGTCACGCCGCTAAACTGTCACAGATCGGGTGCTTGGTGAGGTTGTCACGCCGCTAAACTGTCACAGATCGGGTGCTTGGTGAGGTTGTCACGCCGCTAAACTGTCACAGATCGGGTGCTTGGTGAGGTTGTCACGCCGCTAAACTGTCACAGATCGGGTGCTTGGTGAGGTTGTCACGCCGCTAAACTGTCACAGATCGGGTGCTTGGTGAGGTTGTCACGTCGCTAAACTGACACAGATCGGGTGCTTGGTGAGGTTGTCACGTCGCTAAACTGTCACAGATCGGGTGCTTGGTGAGGTTGTCACGTCGCTAAACTGACACAGATCGGGTGCTTGGTGAGGTTGTCACGTCGCTAAACTGTCACAGATCGGGTGCTTGGTGAGGTTGTCACGCCGCTAAACTGTCACAGATCGGGTGCTTGGTGAGGTTGTCACGTCGCTAAACTGTCACAGATCGGGTGCTTGGTGAGGTTGTCACGTCGCTAAACTGTCACAGATCGGGTGCTTGGTGAGGTTGTCACGTCGCTAAACTGACACAGATCGGGTGCTTGGTGAGGTTGTCACGTCGCTAATCTGTCACAGATCGGGTGCTTGGTGAGGTTGTCACGTCGCTAAACTGACACAGATCGGGTGCTTGGTGAGGTTGTCACGTCGCTAAACTGTCACAGATCGGGTGCTTGGTGAGGTTGTCACGTCGCTAAACTGTCACAGATCGGGTGCTTGGTGAGGTTGTCACGTCGCTAAACTGTCACAGATCGGGTGCTTGGTGAGGTTGTCACGCCGCTAAACTGTCACAGATCGGGTGCTTGGTGAGGTTGTCACGCCGCTAAACTGACACAGGTCGGGTGCTTGGTGAGGTTGTCACGCCGCTAAACTGTCACAGATCGGGTGCTTGGTGAGGTTGTCACGTCGCTAAACTGTCACAGATCGGGTGCTTGGTGAGGTTGTCACGTCGCTAAACTGACACAGATCGGGTGCTTGGTGAGGTTGTCACGCCGCTAAACTGACACAGATCGGGTGCTTGGTGAGGTCGTCACGCCGCTAAACTGACACAGATCGGGTGCTTGGTGAGGTTGTCACGCCGCTAAACTGTCACAGATCGGGTGCTTGGTGAGGTTGTCACGCCGCTAAACTGACACAGATCGGGTGCTTGGTGAGGTTGTCACGCCGCTAAACTGTCACAGATCGGGTGCTTGGTGAGGTTGTCACGCCGCTAAACTGTCACAGATCGGGTGCTTGGTGAGGTTGTCACGCCGCTAAACTGACACAGATCGGGTGCTTGGTGAGGTTGTCACGCCGCTAAACTGTCACAGATCGGGTGCTTGGTGAGGTTGTCACGTCGCTAAACTGTCACAGATCGGGTGCTTGGTGAGGTTGTCACGCCGCTAAACTGACACAGATCGGGTGCTTGGTGAGGTTGTCACGTCGCTAAACTGTCACAGATCGGGTGCTTGGTGAGGTTGTCACGCCGCTAAGCAGACAGATCGGGTGCTTGGTGAGGTTGTCACGCCGCTAAGCTGACACAGATCGGGTGCTTGGTGAGGTTGTCACGCCGCTAAACTGACACAGATCGGGTGCTTGGTGAGGTTGTCACGCCGCTAAACTGACACAGATCGGGTGCTTGGTGAGGTTGTCACGCCGCTAAACTGACACAGATCGGGTGCTTGGAGAGGTTGTCACGTCGCTAAACTGACACAGATCGGGTGCTTGGTGAGGTTGTCACATCGCTAAACTGTCACAGATCGGGTGCTTGGTGAGGTTGTCGCGTCGCTAAACTGTCACAGATCGGGTGCTTGGTGAGGTTGTCGCGTCGCTAAACTGTCACAGATCGGGTGCTTGGTGAGGTTGTCACGTCGCTAAACTGTCACAGACCGGGTGCTTGGTGAGGTTGTCACGTCGCTAAACTGTCACAGATCGGGTGCTTGGTGAGGTTGTCACGTCGCTAAACTGACACAGATCGGGTGCTTGGTGAGGTTGTCACGCCGCTAAACTGACACAGATCGGGTGCTTGGTGAGGTTGTCACGCCGCTAAACTGACACAGATCGGGTGCTTGGTGAGGTTGTCACGCCGCTAAACTGACACAGATCGGGTGCTTGGTGACACTGTTGCTAATAACGCAATAACACAATTGAGGTGGCTTCAATTTCAATCACTAATTAAAAGACAGATGAATAAATGATGGCCGCTAATGGATATAACCTACTTAATGGACAGCCAGCCAGCCAGCCAGCCAGCCAGCCTGCCAGCCAGCCAGCCAGCCAGCCAGCCAGCCAGCCAGCCAGCCAGACAGACAGGCAGACAGACAGACAGACAGACAGATTGACAGACAGACAGACAGACAGACAGATAGACAGACAGACAGACAGACAGACAGACCGACAGAAAGACAGACAGACAGACAGACAGACAGACAGACAGACAGACAGACAGACAGACAGACAGACAGACAGACAGACAGACAGACAGACAGACAAACAGATGGAGACTGATCGACTGACTGACTGAATGACTAACTGACTGACTGACCGACAGACCGACTGACCGATCGGCCGACTGACTGACAGACCGAAGAGAGGATGAGAGGATGGCCTGGTATTTGAGTACGCTTTGCGTTTTCATTTACTTGCTATAGAGGCATTCTGTTGAAGAAGTATTTTGATACCACAGATGGTGCGCTTATCTTTATTATCCCTTTTGCCGGTTCACGGAATTTCACATTTTGATAAACTTAGTACGATTTTGGTTGGCCTCGATGATTTCCTTGTCAACTAACTCGCTCGTTCGCCCTCTCATTGAATCACTCATTCACTTACTCACACACTGACTCAATCACTCACACATTCAGTCACACACTGACTGATTTACTGACTTACTAACTCACTCATTCTGTCACTCACTCACTCACTCACGCACTCACTCACTCACTCACTCACTCACTCACTCACACACTCACTCACACACTCACTCACTCACTCACACACCCACTCACTCACTCACTCTCTCTCTCTCTCACTCACTCACTCACTCACTCACTAACTCACTCACTCACTCTCTCTCTCTCTCTCTCACTCACTCACTCACTCACTCACTAACTAACTCACTCACTCACTCAGTCATTCACTGACAATGAATATGTAACAGTGTGACTGTCTGATGGAAAGAGAGGTGAGGACAGTCTGGTCTTTACTATGGCATTGATTACTTCTTGCCTTTTCATTCACTTGATATCTAGGCCTTTTTGGTGGAGAAGCGTTTTACATACCATAGATAACGTTATTTGTAACATAGGTTCTTGGTAATCAACAGTTAAGTGTAGTTCTCGTATCTTGTGTGCGCCTACTGCGGTCGTGTGAGGTATTGCTATTTTTGACAGGTTGTACGAATATATTAACATATATGAGTTGTAACCAGTGCGAACATCGAACAATTAGTGAAAGATCTGTTTCGAATACGGTTAAGTATTTGGACGAGACTGTGCGTCACACACAAACACCACACCACACACACACGAACGCACGCACGCACCCACGCACGCACGCACACACACTCACAAACACACACACACAAACAAACACACACACACACACACGCACGCACGCAAGCACACACACACACACACACACACACACACACACACACACACACACACACACACACACACACACCACATCAGTGACCTACACTAACATATGTTTGAGAAAAAATTACTTACACGAAGTACATGTACACGTTAATTGAGTACTATCTGGGATGGCGGAGTCTTTACTTATATGTATAGATACCACCATATTAGTACTTAACCAAGTACTTTACTCAATTACTTGTCCTTGCCATGGCTGCATTCCGCCAACAACATTGTCGGCGGCTATTCTTGGTGTCCTAGTGGGATGGAACCACGAAGGTACCCACAACTGTATAAGGTTTGAACAGCTGACATAGCTTGCACTGGAAACGTTTTTTTCTGATCATTCAGCACAGCAACAGACGGAAAGGCGAAATTCACTACAAAGGCAGCTGCACGACAAAGCAACTATGGGCTATTATGATATATGTAGTTTAGCCTGTGCGACCTAATGAAACAATTATGTGTTTTGGCGTTAGCCGGCGTTGCTGACAGACTTCGTGAACTCAAACAACTCTAAATAATTAAAGGTATTTCGTCCAACGACTGTTACACAATGCTCCGCTCTTTGAACGACTAATGACGGATCAATTG